>JARBDR010000667.1:0-63019 GCA_029721355.1 Tegillarca granosa | reverse complement strand
GCTTATAAATATGACAACTACTTAAGCTCAGTTTGTAAAGTGCTCACTTCAGATGTGGGAGGTTGGTGTTCAAACCCTTGCTGGTTCTGACCAAGATTTATTTAATGCAGTGAATGTGATTCCACCAAGCACTCTGCATTTTAAAAAAGGTCAAGGGATTCTATGATGGACACATTAAAACCTGTGTGGCACACAGAATAACCCTCCCTGCATATTGATTGTCCTGAGTGCACAGCAAAGGTAAAAACAAAAGTCCATCTATAACTAGTAATGTCTGGATAAAATTATGCGGTAAATGTTTATTTCAATAACTTTGCCAATCTCACTACCAATTAATAACTTTCCATTTCACTGCCCCTTAATAACTTTGCCATCTCACTGCCCCTTACCAACTTTGCCATCTCACTGCCTCTTAATAACTTTGCCATCTCACTGCCTGTTATAATTTTGTCATAATACTACCCCTTAATAACTTTGCCATATTACTGCCCCTTAATAACTTTGCCATCTCACTGCCCCTTTATAACTTTGCCATTTCACTGCCCCTTTATAATTTTGCCATCTCACTGCCCCTTTATAACTTTGCCATCTCACTGCCCCTTTATACTTTGCCATCTCACTGCCTGTTAATAATTTTGTCATAATACTACCCCTTTATAACTTTGCCATATAACTGCCCCTTTATAACTTTGCCATCTCACTGCCCCTTTATAACTTTGCCATCTCACTGCCCCTTTATAACTTTGCCATCTCACTGCCTGTTAATAATTTGTCATAATACTACCCCTTAATAACTTTGCCATTTCACTGCCCCTTAAGGACTTTACCATCTCACTGCCCCTTGATAACAGTCATCTCATTGCCCCTTAGTAACTTTGCCATCAGACTGCCCCTTAATGACTTTGCCATCTCACTGCCTCTTAATAACTTTGCCATCTCACTTCCACCAAAATTTCTATTTATAACTTTGCCATCTAACTGACCTGTAATGACCTTGCCATCTCACTATCCCTTAATAACTTTGCCAATCTCACTGCCTCTTAATAATTTGTCATATCACTCCTCCTTAATAACTTTGCCATCTCACTGCCCCTTAGTAACTTTGCCATCTCCCTACCCTTTAATAACCTTGCCATCTCACTGCCCATTAATAACTTTGCCATCTAACTGCCCCTTAATGACTTTGCCATCACACTGACCCTCAATGACTTTGCCATCTCACTGCCCCTTAATGACTCTGCCATCACACTGACCCTTAGTGACAATGCCATCTCACTGCCCCTTCATAACTTTGCCACCTTTCTGCCTATTAACAACTTTGCTATATCACTGCCCCTTTGTAACTTTGCCATCTTACTGCCCCTTTATAACTTTGCCATTCTCTGCCTATTAACAACTTTGCTATATCACTGCCCCTTTGTAACTGTGCCATCTTACCACCCCTTTATAACTTTGCCATCTTTCTGCCTATAAACAACTTTGCTATATCACTGCCCCTTTGTAACTGTGCTATCTTACCGCCTCTTTATAACTTTGCCACCTTTCTGCCTATTAACAACTTTGCTATATCACTGCCTCTTTTAACTTTGCCATCTTACCGCCCCTTATAACTTTGCCATCTTTCTGCCTATAGACAACTTTGCTATATCACTGCCCCTTGTAACTGTGCTATCTTACCGCCCCTTTATAACTTTGCCATCTTTCTGCCTATTGACAACTTTGCTATATCACTGCCCCTTTGTAACTTTGCAATCTTACCGCCCTTTATAACTTTGCCATCTTTCTGCCTATTGACAACTTTGCTTTATCACTGCCCCTTTATAACTTTGCAATCTTACCGCCCCCTTTATAACTTTGCCATCTTTCTGCCTATTGACAACTTTGCTATATCACTGCCCCTTTGTAACTGTGCTATCTTACCGCCCCTTTATAACTTTGCCATCTTTTGCCTATTGACAACTTTGCTATATCACTGCCCCTTTGTAACTGTGCTATCTTTCCACCCCTTCATAACTTTGCCACCTTTCTGCATATTAACAACTCTGCTATATCACTGCCCCTTTGTAACTTTGCCATCTTACCCGCCCCTTCATAACTTTGCCACCTTTCTGCATATTAACAACTCTGCAATATCACTGCCCCTTTGTAACTTTGCCATCTTACCGCCTCTTTATAACTTTGCCACCTTTCTGCCTATTAACAACTTTGCTATATCACTGCCCCTTTGTAACTGTGCTATCTTACCGCCCCTTTATAACTTTGCCATCTTTTGCCTATTGACAACTTTGCTATATCACTGCCCCTTTGTAACTGTGCTATCTTTCCGCCCCTTCATAACTTTGCCACCTTTCTGCCTATTACAACTTTGCTATATCACTGCCCCTTTGTAACTTTGCCATCTTACTGCCCCTTTATAACTTTGCCATTCTCTGCCTATTAACAACTTTGCTATATCACTGCCCCTTTTTAACTGTGCCATCTTACCGCCCCTTTATAACTTTGCCACCTTTCTGCCTATAAACAACTTTACAATATCACTGCCCCTTTGTAACTGTGCTATCTCACTGCCCCTTTATAACTTTGCCATTTCACTGCCCCTTTATAATTTTGCCATCTCATTGCCCCTTTATAACTTTGCCATCTCAATGCCCCTTTATAACTTTGCCATCTCACTGCCTGTTAATAATTTTGTCATAATACTACCCCTTAATAACTTTGCCATATAACTGCCCCTTTATAACTTTGCCATCTCACTGCCCCTTTATAACTTTGCCATCTCACTGCCCCTTTATAACTTTGCCATCTCACTGCCTGTTAATAATTTTGTCATAATACTACCCCTTAATAACTTTGCCATTTCACTGCCCCTTAAGGACTTTACCATCTCACTGCCCCTTGATAACAGTCATCTCATTGCCCCTTAGTAACTTTGCCATCAGACTGCCCCTTAATGACTTTGCCATCTCACTGCCTCTATAACTTTGCCATCTCACTTCCACACAAAATTTCTATTTATAACTTTGCCATCTAACTGACCTGTAA
This sequence comes from Tegillarca granosa, assembly GCA_029721355.1. Taxonomy (NCBI): domain Eukaryota; kingdom Metazoa; phylum Mollusca; class Bivalvia; order Arcoida; family Arcidae; genus Tegillarca; species Tegillarca granosa. The sequence goes on along the minus strand of JARBDR010000667.1, from coordinate 59,977 downwards.
TGACCTTGCCATCTCACTATCCCTTAATAACTTTGCCAATCTCACTGCCTCTTAATAATTTTGTCATATCCACTCCTCCTTAATAACTTTGCCATCTCACTGCCCCTTAGTAACTTTGCCATCTCCCTACCCCTTATAACCTTGCCATCTCACTGCCCATTAATAACTTTGCCATCTAACTGCCCCTTAATGACTTTGCCATCACCACTGACCCTCAATGACTTTGCATCTCACTGCCCCTTAATGACTCTTGCCATCACACTGACCCTTAGTGACAATGCCATCTCACTGCCTCTTCATAACTTTTGCCACCTTTCTGCCTATTAACAACTTTGCTATATCACTGCCCCTTTGTAACTGTGCCATCTTACCGCCCCTTTATAACTTTGCCACCTTTCTGCCTATAAACAACTTTGCTATATCACTGCCCCTTTGTAACTTTGCAATCTTACCGCCCTTTATAACTTTGCCATCTTTCTGCCTATTGACAACTTTGCTTTATCACTGCCCCTTTATAACTTTGCCATCTTACCGCCCCTTTATAACTTTGCCATCTTTCTGCCTATAGACAACTTTGCTATATCACTGCCCCTTTGTAACTGTGCTATCTTACCGCCCCTTTATAACTTTGCCATCTTTCTGCCTATTGACAACTTTGCTATATCACTGCCCCTTTGTAACTTTGCAATCTAACCGCCCTTTATAACTTTGCCATCTTTCTGCCTATTGACAACTTTGCTTTATCACTGCCCCTTTATAACTTTGCAATCTTACCGCCCCTTTATACTTTGCCATCTTTCTGCCTATTGACAACTTTGCTATATCACTACCCTTTTGTAACTGGGCTATCTTACCGCCCCCTTTATAACTTTGCCATCTTTTGCCTATTGACAACTTTGCTATATCACTGCCCCTTTGTAACTGTGCTATCTTTCCCGCCCCTTCATAACTTTGCCACCTTTCTGCATATTAACAACTCTGCTATATCACTGCCCCTTTGTTAACTTTGCCATCTTACCGCCCCCTTCATAACTTTGCCACCTTTCTGCATATTAACAACTCTGCAATATCACTGCCTCTTTGTAACTTTGCCATCTTACCGCCTCTTTATAACTTTGCCACCTTTCTGCCTATTAACAACTTTGCTATATCACTGCCCCTTTGTAACTGTGCTATCTTACCGCCCCTTTATAACTTTGCCATCTTTTGCCTATTGACAACTTTGCTATATCACTGCCCCTTTGTAACTGTGCTATCTTTCCGCCCCTTCATAACTTTGCCACCTTTCTGCATATTAACAACTCTGCTATATCACTGCCCCTTTGTAACTTTGCCATCTTACCCCGCCCCTTCATAACTTTGCCACCTTTCTGCATATTAACAACTCTGCAATATCACTGCCCCTTTGTAACTTTGCCATCTTACCGCCTCTTTATAACTTTGCCACCTTTCTGCCTATTAACAACTTTGCTATATCACTGCCCCTTTGTAACTTTGCCATCTTACTGCCCCTTTATAACTTTGCCACCTTTCTGCCTATTAACAACTTTGCTATATCACTGCCCCTTTTTAACTGTGCCATCTTACCGCCCCTTTATAACTTTGCCACCTTTCTGCCTATAAACAACTTTGCAATATCACTGCCCCTTTGTAACTGTGCTATCTCACTGCCCCTTATAACTTTGCCATTTCACTGCCCCTTTATAATTTTGCCATCTCACTGCCCCTTTATAACTTTGCCATCTCACTGCCCCTTTATAACTTTGCCATCTCACTGCCTGTTAATAATTTTGTCATAATACTACCCCTTAATAACTTTGCCATATAACTGCCCCTTTATAACTTTGCCATCTCACTGCCCCTTTATAACTTTGCCATCTCAGTGCCCCTTTATAACTTTGCCATCTCACTGCCTGTTAATAATTTTGTCATAATACTTCCCTTAATAACTTTGCCATTTCACTGCCCCTTAAGGACTTTACCATCTCACTGCCCCTTGATAACAGTCATCTCATTGCCCCTTAGTAACTTTGCCATCAGACTGCCCCTTAATGACTTTGCCATCTCACTGCCTCTTAATAACTTTGCCATCTCACTTCCACCAAAATTTCTATTTATAACTTTGCCATCTAACTGACCTGTAATGACCTTGCCATCTCACTATCCCTTAATAACTTTGCCAATCTCACTGCCTCTTAATAATTTTGTCATATCACTCCTCCTTAATAACTTTGCCATCTCACTGCCCCTTAGTAACTTTGCCATCTCCTACCCCTTAATAACCTTGCCATCTCACTGCCCATTAATAACTTTGCCATCTAACTGCCCCTTAATGACTTTGCCATCACACTGACCCTCAATGACTTTGCCATCTCACTGCCCCTTAATGACTCTGCCATCACACTGACCCTTAGTGACAATGCCATCTCACTGCCTCTTCATAACTTTGCCACCTTTCTGCCTATTAACAACTTTGCTATATCACTGCCCCTTTGTAACTGTGCCATCTTACCGCCCCTTTATAACTTTGCCACCTTTCTGCCTATAAACACTTGCTATATCACTGCCCCTTTGTAACTGTGCCATCTTACCACCCCTTTATAACTTTGCCATCTTTCTGCCTATAAACAACTTTGCAATATCACTGCCCCTTTGTAACTGTGCTTTCTTACCGCCCCTTTATAACTTTGCCATCTTTCTGCCTATTGACAACTTTGCTATATCACTGCCCCTTTGTAACTTTGCAATCTTACCGCCCCTTTATAACTTTGCCATCTTTCTGCCTATTAACAACTTTGCTATATCACTGCCTCTTTGTAACTTTGCCATCTTACCACCCCTTTATAACTTTGCCATCTTTCTGCCTATTAACAAACTTTGCTATATCACTGCCCCTTTATAACTTTGCCATCTTTCTGCCTATTAACTACTTTGCTATATCACTGCCCCTGTATAACTTTGCCATCTTTCTGCCTATTAACAACTTTGCTATATCACTGCCCCTTTGTAACTTTGCCAACTTTCTGCCTATTAACAACTTTGCTATATCACTGCCTCTTTGTATCTTTGCCATCTTTCCGCCCCTTCATAACTTTGCCATCTTTCTGCCTATTAACAGCTTTGCTATATTACTGCCCCTTTGTAACTTTGCCATCTCACTGCCCCTTCATAACTTTGCCATCTTTTCGCCTATTAACAACCTTGCTATATCACTGCCTCTTAGTAACTTTGCCATCTCACTGCCCCTTCATAACTTTGCCATCTTTCTGCCTATTAACAACTTTGCTATATCACTGCCCCTTAATGACTTTGCCATCACACTGACCCTCAATGACTTTGCCATCTCACTACCCCTTAATGACTCTGCCATCACACCAACCCTTAGTGACAATGCCATCTCACTGCCCCTTCATAACTTTGCCATCTTTCTGCCTATTAACAACTTTGCTATATCACTGCCCCTTTGTAACTTTGCCATCTTACCGCCCCTTTATAACTTTGCCATCTTTCTGCCTATTGACAACTTTGCAATATCACTGCCTCTTTGTACTTTTGCCATCCTACCACCCATTGATAACTTTGCCATTACACTGACCCTTAATGACTTCACCATCTGCCCCTTAATAACTTTGCCTTCTCCTTAACCCTTTATAACTTTGGCATCTTATTGTCCCTAAATAACTTTTCCATCTCACTGACCCTAAAGACTTTGCAATATCACCATCCCTTAATGACTTTGCAATATTACTGCCCCTTAATAACTTTGCTACCTCACTGACCTTATTATCTTTGCCATTCTTACTGTCCCTAAGCTTGCAATGCACCTTTATTCAGGATAATGTGACTACGAAAATTGTATGATTATCTGCGGCATACTGATTCTGTGAGCTAGCATCTTAACAAAAATGTCATCCTGAGTGCATGCTAGTACAAGGCAGACCACCAGCCCAATCACAATCACACAGAAACTTGTTATATCCTCATTAATTCCTAGAGATTCATAAACTCGCTCTTGTTACAAATAGCTGAAAAATTGCTGATGTGACATTAAACAACATTACAACCAACAAACCAACCAATCAATCCACTGATTTATCTCCGAAATGCAAAAAAAAAAAAAAAAAAAAAAAAAAAAAAAAAAAAAAAAAAAAAAAAAAAAAAAAAAAAAAAAATAATAATAATTTAGTTATAATAATAAGTATAATAATAATAATAATAATAATAATAATAATAAGAAGAAGAACAAAAACAAGAACAAGAGGCCCATGGGCCTTAATGCTCGCCTGAGGATATCTCAAAAATTGTTTGCAAAGTGCATTTGACAATATATCAAGTACAGAAACTTTACAAGTTTTCTCAAGCTAAGAACTCCCACAAAACTTAATCAGAAATATCCTATAGTGCAATGAACAATTTCCAAATCATTAACCAATTTCAGTATACTTATGCAGCTATGACCTTGACCTTTAAACATATGACATGTCAATACCTACAATATTCTAATATACATGCCTATACAAAAAGTTAATTGTTTTCAAGATAATTAGCAATTTATGTCTTCTTTTGCAGCTGTGGCCTTGACCTTTCAACAAATGACCTTGTACCTAAATCAAAATGATTGTCATATCAATACATACAATACATGTATTTTAATATACATGCCTATACAAAAAGTTAATAGTTTTCAAGATATAGTGACAAATATATAATTTTTAGCAATTTTCCACTAAGTGGCTGGCCAATGCCCCATTTTGAGCCCCATGGCTACCATTTGTACAAATCTAAAACTAGATGACCTAAGAATGTTATAAATGAAATAAATAATGTATATCTCTTGTCCATTCAGAGGAGAAGATTTTTAAAATTTTCTAACTATTTCCCCCCTTATGGGGCCCCAAGGGAGCAAAACTCCTTCATTTGTGCAAATCTGAAAGGGCTTCACCCAGGCATGATGGCTACCAAGTTTCATTAAATTTGGCCTAGTGGTTTTGGAGGAGAAGATTAAAATGTAAAAAGTTTATGTATGACGGACGAAGATGGATAGCAATAGCTCATCTCAGCTTTCAGCTCAGGTTAGCTAATAAATTAACTGAACAAATGATGTAGATAACTTTACTGCAGTTTAAACCATGACCCTTCAATCTGGAACCATATTCTCCATTTAAAACCTAATATACAAAATAAATCAACTATACATTCAGAAAAAAAATTTGTTTTATGTTGGGAATGACATACCAAGGTTAACAGGAAAGTCAAAGAATGGGGAAATACAAAATGTGGAAATTAGTTGTCATGTTTTGCATATTTGTTTAAGGAAATAAAATAAACATTTTAATATGAAAATTCTTGCTTTCTAGAGTGAGTGAATAATGGTGTTTAAGGTCCCAGTCAAGAATATTTCACTTATATCAAGATGTTGCCAGCTACAGGTGAAAGTGCAGAAATTTTGCCTGTGTGTTGCATTGATGGCATTGTACAGTAGGATTCTTTATCATGCCACGCCTAACATGACAAGGGACTTCATTTAAATTCCCATCCAAAGGAACCGTGACTTTCATTTAGTAATGCCAAGTGCTTGGCGAAAGAACAATCACTACCAACTTTCAAGTCTTGGGTCAGTGTTCGAGCCCACGACCTCCCACATACAGAGTGAGAACTCAACTAACAGATCTTGCTTTCTAGAATAAAATCATAAATATCAGATAATTTAAGTGTATCTGTCTTGGTAGCTCAGTTGGTAGAGGACTACTGCAGTAGCTCAGTTGGTAGAGCGCTCGCTCCGTAAGTGGGAGGTTGTGAGTTCGAACCCCAGCCGGGTCTGACCCAAGACATGAAAGTGGGTAGTGACTGTTCTTTTGCCATGCACTCGGCATTACAAAATGAAAAGTCACGGTTGTTTCGGATGAGAACTTAAAATAAACGAGGTCCTGTGTCACGGCAGGCGTGGCACGATTAAGAACCCTGCAGTATAATGCCATCAGCACAACGCACAGGCAAAATTTCTGCACTTTTGCCTATAGCTGGGAATGTCTCGATATAAGTGAAATATTCTTGACTGGGACGTTAAAAACCATTACTCAACTTAACCCAGTTGGTAGAGCACTTGCCTATAGTGTGGGAGGTCCTGGGTTTGATCCTAAAGTCTCAACCTGTATTTTTTCTGTTATCCTGTCTAGATACAATTTGGTTGCCAACTGATACTTTGTGGCCAAATAAAAGTCAACCCAAAAGAATTTGAGGGTCCCAAATGTGGCTCTTGGAAGTGGCAAACTGCTATAAATGCCATCTGTTTATAAAAACCACCTGTTCATATAAAGGCCAGGGAATTAAAGTCCCTTTGCCTAATATTTCACTGAGATAAAGAACACCTGTCCAAATTTCTTCATCCCATGGGTGGTTCTTTGACTGTATTTGAATATCAGACAACATCGATATATTTTCATTTTATATTTTATTTCACATGATCAATTAACATTATTTGTTTCATTCAACAAACATATATTATATATGATTTACACATATTTATACCTCATATTAATTATAATTAAAATTTGTTTTTTTAATTAAGCACTCACTCTGTGTACAACCAATTAAAAAAATGGAAAACGAAAAAAACACCAACAAAAACCGTTAATGATACTACCATCTTCACTGTGATGTGACATCACAATGGTTCCAATCTAGCTACGTAACAGGCTAAAAACAGATTTTAACCAAAAAAAAAAAAAAAAAGAAAAATTAAAATCTTATTAAAAAAGTATACATATGCTTGCTTCACAGATTACATCTCAGCAAAGTTTTAAACAAATATGTATATGCGGCACAAATCTGAAAGTTTCTTAATTACATTTTTTATTACAAAGGGAAAATTTTAATCCAATCTTTGAATTCAGTGGTAGAAAATATAAGGCATCTTAAGGAATGATATTTTCTGCAATATTGCAGAGCAAAAAAAAATTGGAATATTTTTTTTAATTTTTAATAATTGTTTTCTTTTTTTGTAAATTAATCTTTTGTTGTTGTCCCTTTTTTTGAAAAAAAAAAAATCCTTATGAATTGGATTTTACTGAAAACCAAACTTGACCTGTCTATTCTATACTACTAAACAATTAAGCAAAGTTTTGAAAAATTTCCCATGTTCTCAATGAGAAAACACTGGTGAACACAGGAATATAAGATGGACAGACAGACAGATGGAAAGATACACATCTATCAAGAAAAACAGAAAGTTTACATTATGTGGGGACAAAAAGGTTTAATTTGAAAATCTAATAAAGTAAAACAAGGTATATTTTATTCACAATTTACAAACAAAATAACGGTGAACATCTGACTGCCGTTTATAAAATAAATAAATCGCACACATTTACATATGTATACATATCGTTTGAAAACACACCCACACCCACACACACACACACACACACACACACACACACAATTTTAATACTTATATTGCAATCATAAGATATTACACCTTTTGAAACAAAAACCAAGAATAAAATGTAAATAAAAAAGGGATTAATAATATCAAAAAAATCATGAACACATAAAATTAAAATTTCAAATTAATCTCAAATTATAAAATACTGGTTTTAAATTTTAATAAGAAACAAATAAAAATTTAAACCAAATAATGGCAAACACACAAGCAACAATGCTACGTTTACATGATGATTTAAATTCATTAATTTATATAATTAATATGAATTTTTTTTCTGATTTAGACCAGAATTACTCAGATTAATGGGGTTAATCAATGGACTACAATCCACTTCCTGTCTGAAAGGAATCATTATTCCCATTGGATAATTTTTATATTTTACATTATGTTCAAAGCATTCTTTTACAAGAAAGTCTCTACACAGGGAACTACATGCTTGCGAGTTGTCTTGGTCTGCCTTACTTGCAAACAGTTTTACTTGACAGAAACTTAGTGGATTTCTGAATATATTCTAGAATATAAAGCTACACTTATCTACCATTTCTCTTGTTTGATGCTATCTTTATTGATTGTATATTTCCCCTGTTTGCACAGTTTTCAGAAAATGTAATGTGAATTTTTTCAGAATGTCTGAAAGGTAACATGAAGAATTCACATATTATCCTTTGGATTCTGTAAGATTGTAAGTGAACTGGAATATATTTTTAACTAACAGTTAGGTTGGTAGTTCTGGGATAGCAAGGAAACACGAGTACCAAGAAAAATAAACAGCAATAAAGCATCGGCAAGCAAACTGACAATTTTTTTCTCTTAAGATTTTCAAACTTGTAGTTAGAGCCACTGTAATCCATTAGATGGCACTTTAGACCACAATAACACTATGCCCCCCCCCCCCCCCCCCCCAAAAAAAATAAAAAAAATAATAAAAAAATTCAATGACATGTCTAAAATTTTACAAGTGAACTTTTTTCTGCATTTAATCCATAATGAAAATACTTTATGTTTTTGTCTTAAAACTCGTTACAATTAAAGGGAGGTAAGCCTATTCAATATTTAGATCAATAAAGTTGGAAAAATGTATTATTTAAATTGTGATGATGGAATAAAAAATTAAATTCTGTTGAAATATAATTTAAATGTTTAAATTGTGCTAAAAAGGATTGTGATATATTATGAACAATATTACACCTAACTTCTTAAGCAGTGTTAAAAATACCAATGAACTTCATAAATGTTGAGATCATAGTCATGCTGTTTTCTTCTCAATAATCACATGATCAAAAATTCTTTTCACATGATCCAAAAAATTCCAATCACATGGTCCATAATGTTTTATCATGTGACAATGATTGTCCAATGAATGGAATGGAATTACTTTATGATAATGTATCCACACACGATCATAATATTTTTTATAACAAAAATAATTAAATGACTGCATATTTTAATTGCTTTTAAACACTCTTGACTCAAGCCATAGCTTTTGCACATTTATATTGCATATATATATATATATGTTAAGTTTCCAACTATATATCTAAATAACATTCATGAACAACACACACATGATTATATTCCAATCTTGATACTTTTAAATATAAATTTCTTCTTTTTTAATCTTCCATAAAAAAAATCTGGAAGCTGAACTTCACTGTCAAAATCAACTAATTTGGTTAAATCAAAATTTCTGAAAGAAATCATTGAGAAAACAGGAGTGTATTTACATTTACCAGTTATATAGAATATAGATAGATTTGATAAGATTTCAGGAATACGGCTGACTCAACGGCTGTCTTTTATTTCTGGCTAACAGCAACATTAAATTACTCGTAACTTTTTCGATAGAGAAAAGTTAAATAAATTGACTAGAAGGGATTAAAAGAGAATGGCAAGAATACATATTTCAATTTTAATTTTATTTAGCAGTACTAAGTTTTAAGAATTTTGCTTCTGGGCATTTTATTTTGTAAGGAGAATGCATGATATATTTTATTATAAAAGGTCACCACATGGATGGGGTTCAACAAAATTATCATGTGATCAATTCCCAAAAAGGATTAAGCAGTGGTCACATGATCAGCTGGTTATACATGTATAATTTTATTTTCATTAAAAAACTTCTTTTTTCATTATTAGGTATTGAGTATTTTGTAGAATAAAATTGATAACATTTACTTTTATTAACACAAAAAAAAAAAAAAAAGAAAAAAAAAAAAAAAAAAAGGCAATTCATGTGCAGGAGTTATTTCCCTTTAACATAAACAAAATCCAAGTCAATTTTATTTTCCTATATTGCTTTCAACAAAAACTTCGAACAAAATTGATATCAAGAGAAAAGGATTTTTTAAAGAAAAAAAGATCTCTGTGACCTTGACATATGATCAAATTCATGTCTGCAACTGTATAAATATGCACATATAACAGTGTCTGAGTGAACAAATAAAACAAATATCTAGTGTTCTAGAATTTAAACAAAAATAAAAAATTAGGAGACATTGTTTGGTCTAAATTAAAAAACAAAAATCTGAAAAAAATATGAAATTAAACTTGAGGAAAAAAGAAAATGCTTTGAGTGAAACTCAAATCCTTTCACAAGTTCACAACCAGAGTTATATACAATAGATTTTACCGTCTTCAATGGAGTTTGGCTAGCGTAACCCGCAATATATCACATGACATTTGGTTGGATCAATTATAATTATACCATGCACATTTCAAAGAAAAAAAAGCTTAATTGGGTTTAATTAATTTGACCAAAATGTTACAAAGTATCGCTAAATATGCTGGCCAACCCAATTTCTTTCTGCATGTAAAATGGAAAAGTTTGGTAACAGCAATGTACTTCAATAAAGATTCGTTTACAAATCAAAATATCCATATTTGTCCCTTAAAAGTATCTTCCAATGCAGTTAAAACGGTTACTTGTTTTAAGTCCAATCTCGTTGCATCTCACCCAATAAACTGATGAGAAATAATATCCATTAGTATAATTATTAATTACATGTATAATGTTTCATTTTGCATCAGGCTTTCTGTTCAAACATTTAAAAACACTGGTTACAAGGTTCAAACTAAAAATTCTCTGCATAAAAAAATAATCAAATTTGTACTTAGTTTCAAATAATGAAATTGTATGTTTTTGGAAAAAAAAACGAGTTAATATGGCATAAAATGCCCTCCTGACACTGATGATACTGAATGAATGTAATTATAAAACCTTGAATGGAGGCAAGTACCTCCAAAGTTGCTTGAGAAGATGTACATTTCACACCCAGGAATCACAGAATTTCTTGCATCAGTACTTATGTTAATTAATAACTTGGTGTAGATTTCACTAGTAAATCACATGATCTGTTTAAGACATTATAACAGCCAATCATATTATTTGTTGCAAATATTCATGTAAATCAATTCACTAGCCAATCATATCGGCTGTCACAAACACCTTTAGTACAAACAGTTTCTTGCATTGTGCTTTGTAATGTCAGGAGAATTTATTGGCCAATCTTTATATCCATATAATAAATGTTTTACAGACCAATCACATTGTCTGTCATCAAAATCTACATTGGCCAATCATACAGTTTCTTACATCATGCTTTTAATTAAAAAAACACTCTGAAAAAAAATTGACCGGCCATCTGTAACAACAATCATCCCAAGTTGACCAATCACAGAGAGTCTTGCATGAAGCTGTCAGGTTATGGAAAGCACTGTTGAAGATTTTCATAAGTATATATTACAAATGTTACAATCAGACATTTGTGGCTAGTTTTGTGGTGCTAATATCTGCTGGAGGCAGTCTATAGGGCTCACTATTATCATATGTTGGTGAAAAATCTGTTCTAGATGTGCTTCTAAATGAACTAGTTCCATATGTATTAAAACCATTTTCATATTTACTGCAAAAGAAAAACAAAGAAAGAAATGAAGATGAGCAGAAAACAAATTTATAACCATACATTAAAGTAATTTTTTTCAGTTCAATGATAACAAATGAAGGCAATTGAATGATAAAGTTTTACTGGTAACAAGTACACGGAAATCAAAGTTTATGCATGCTTGCTTAACCATGTCATAAGCTTAGCAAACTATAGCTGATTAAGCTAAAAATCAAGGAATGAAAATACACCAAAATATTTTTATGCCCTTGATACCACTACAGCTCAGTTTGTAGAATGCTCACTTTGTATGTGGGAGGTAGGAATTTGAACCCTGGCCAGGTCTGACCAAGACTTGAAAAGAGGTAGTGACTGTTCTTTTGCCAAGCACTTGGCATTTAAAACTGAAAAAACAAAAAGTACTTCGTCTTAAACCGATGTCTTGTGTCACAGTAGGCATAACAGGCTTGAGAAATCCCTCTGCACAACACCATAAGCACTCTGCAAAGATCAATATTTTTCCAATTCACCTGTAGCTGGTGAACTCTCTATATAAGTGAAATATTTTTGACTGGAAATAAACCAACCAACCAACCAAACCAAACCAAACCAACCACCCACCCACCAACTAGACACCCACCCACCCACCAAACAAAAGCAACCACCCACCAAACCAAACCAACCAACCAACCACCAACCCACCCACCAAACCAATCAATCAATCAATCAATCAACCTTTTTCATATATCATTAAGAGAAAGAATTTTAACAAATATAAAACACCTAGACTACATCTCCCCTCAAGGCTTACACTTAAATACTTACTTTTCCACTGGATCACCACTAGTTGTATGAGTATAATCACTATACAAATGAACAGGGAGTCCATTTTGATTCTCGTAGGCATTTATTATATGATCTGATTTTAAGGTTCCATAACCACTACTGTTTAAATTCTAAAAAACAAAAATTACGAAAAATGAAGACATTCATTAAAATAAATAATAAACACAGTCAAACTTTGATTATTTCAAGTTGGAGGGTCTTGATTTTAGGTTCAAATAATCAGTTGGAATAAGTGACTTTAGAACTTCAAACTTTGAGTAGTTTCTTTTTAGAAATGATTAAAAATGTAAACAAATTTTTTACGGTAAATTTCCACTGAATAGTCTAATGTAGGACTCAAAAAAGGTTGGAATAATCACAGATATTCACAAAGTTCGAATAAAAGAAGTTTTTAAATAAGGAGTTATAGTGCAGGGGGGTCGGGACTGACTGAGAACTTCAAATAACCTAAGTTATTCAAATAATAGAAGTTCGAATAACTGAAGTATGACTGTTATAAACAAGAATTCTACAGATTTAAATGTCTCGCCTTTGATTGAGTAAAAATAACATAAACTTTCACATTTTGACACGCTGTCGTCGACTAAGATGACGACAACAGAATAGTAACACTTAAGTCTCGTCTTATGGCAATGCCAGGCTCGACAATAAATAAATAAATAATTCTTACAAAATATTTTGTTGACAGAAGCAGAAAGAAACAGATAAAGCTATCAATGTAAACAAATGCTTTTGGTTAAAATTTCTCTGAAAATAAAGGGAAAGACAGTCATGCGGATTCCTTGAGGACAGAATCATCTCGTTTACAAATTACAGTGCTTCTCAATGCATACATTTAAATCCCGTTCGATTAGGTCCTATTGTAAGAGTACTAGTATGAGAAAGTTTGTCATGACATTTTCCAAGTCCATGGTTTTCTCTGGACACTTTGGTTTCCTTCATTGTCCAATAACTGACGCCCTTAATATAGGTGAAAGAAACTTGAAGGGGCAAAACACCTTCATTCTATTCTATTTCTAGGCCTAGCTGTTCCTTGATCCTCTTATTTCATAGAGTAATCTTGGTTTACCTAAAATGCGGTAAAAAATTATGAAAATCTAGTCATTTCATTGTATAAGAGCTATGTAAATATTCTTGCTGTTACACAAACCTTAAAATATTACACAGCCATGCACATGATTATGTGAAAGTATTTTTGTTAGAGCCATCTCCTTTTCTCAAAATTTAAACTTAATTATATGAAAATAACTCTCTAACTTTTTATAAAAATTTGGCTTTTCCACCCTACAGTTAAATGGTGTGATATTTTAAACACATTAGATCAGTATATTGTAGATGTAGAGGAGAAGTCAGGACATAACGGGGTCCATAAAAGCAGATAGGAAAGTTTTTATCGGTTATTACCTTTGGTCCATATAAATCTTCGTAATCTGTTCCGCAGTGATAATTTAGATCCTGTCTCCATTGGTCCATTAATGTGGATTTATTTGTAAAATCTGATGGGGAATCTGACTTTTCTCTCTTTTTAATTTCTGTATTACTATCTGTTTCTGCATAGGAATCTGAAATATATATTTTATTTTGAAAAATTACTAAGGGGGAATAACTCTTGATAATTAAAAAAAAATAAAAAATTGAACGTTCAACTTTTTTTTCATTTACCGTAAATATTTTGTATAAAACTACCAAGGGCAATAGCTCTTGATTATTAAAAAAAATTATTTATTTGTTTAACTTAAATTTTCATGTACATTTACATATGAAATAGAGATTTGTAACTTGAGGTTACAGATAAAAAGTTTTTTGCACCACAAGGCTCTCTGACGATCAGGTTTGGGTTAAAGATCGACTTCTTTTCCGAAGTCTAAAACCCAACTGGCTCATAGGTAGAGTCTTTACCTAAAGGAATGGAGGTAAGTGGCTCACACCCAAGCCTGATTATAAACAAGAGTTAAAATTTGAGATTCTGCTTCCTCACCTGACGACCAAATAAGGAGGACAGAGTACTGAATGGTTCACCTGGTGCCAGTATAATGTGACTGAAGAAGTGATATGTTTGTCTGCAGCATACTGATTTGTTGAGCTAACACTTTAACAAAAAGTCACCCTGAATTTGAGAAAATAACAAAACACACTCACACTCTCATGCATACAAGAACTTGTTCCTAGATAGTCCTAAGTGATAAATAACCTTGATAATACAACAAATGGGAGTGGGGTGGAGTAATGGTGTTTTACGCCCCAGTCAAGAATCTTTCAGTATTTCGAGTTCTTGGATGGTTGAGGAAACTGGAGTGCCCGGTGAAAACCACCGACCTTCGGCAAGCAAACTGACAAACTTTCTCACACTAGGATTTGTCCCAAGTGGAATTCGAACCCAGGCGGTGAGAGGAACTGTGATCCGTACCACAAAGGGGACATAAAATGCCAGTACAGCAGTATGCAACAGAAGGGTCACCAGTGAAAAGGAAATAGCATAAAATTTAGCACAAAGATAAAATAAAATTAATGATCGTGACTAGAATCAACCTAAATTTGGAACTTGGATTTTCGGAAAACTATAAAGAGATACTGTAAATCAGAAAATTGTTGTGTGCATTTTATTTATCGCATTATTTTGTGAGAGTAAAAGGATACGAAAATAAAAATTTTATTCTGATATGTTTTACTTGTATTTACACCAACCACCATCTGGTGATATGAAAATAAAAATACGCCAAGATATTTAAATGTCGAAAATTAACTGACGTGAAAATTTTCTGACAAACAGTAGTAGACTGAATTTCCAAAAGACAGTATCCTAAGTGGAAACATAAAAAATAAATAAATTACCTGCATCACTGGATTTACAATATCTGTGATAAACTACACAAGCTAAGGCGATAAAGAAAATTGTGGCCACGCCTCCTATAACTGCACCCAGTATTAATGATAACGGTAAAATATCTGAAAAACAAGAAATATCAAAATTATAATTGAGTTATCTCCCATTGATACAAGTTATGTAAATAAAAATTGTGGCCATGAACCATATGATTCTAATAATCATTAAAAAAAAAAATTCTAAAACAAATATTGAAACTGTAAATTAGAGTTATGGCCCTTTATGAAGCATCAAGAATTTTTGACTAATTTTTAGAACATTCATGATTATGACTTTCACTAGAGTAGAAACTGGGTGCAACTAGGTAGAATTTTTTAAAATTTAAATTTAAAAAAAATGTTGTTTTTTTTAAGTGACTGCATCCTTTGTCTCTCAAAAGTCTGCATACTGGCCTGGAGCCATCATGTAGACGATAAACTCCCAAAAATTGATGATGACTTGTCTCTCTAATATCGTTATCTCCCCTGATATGAGACAGATATAGGTAACAAAAGTCAGATTTATAAGGTAGGTCTGATCTTAATTAAGAATTCCGTAAATATTAACTATTTTTGATTCGGGATTTCAAACTATGTTATTTTCACACTTCTCCTTGTTCTATTATAAATACTAAGTACAGACCTGCCAGGTCCCTTTAAGGCGCTTGTTTCAGGGCCCAAAGAGTTATGAAAAATAAGCATCGTTTAATGCCATTTTGTGGAAAAAAATGTATCGTTTAATGCCATTTTGTGGGGAAAAAAATGTAACTGGAATACACATATTTACATTAGAAACATCAGTGATGTTACAATTTTGTACCTATTTTATTCAAATTGGACAAATCACGATAATATAAGTTTTGGACCTTTAGAGTTCATTTATGGATCCATATTGAGCAGTTTAAAAACTCTAAAATAAGAAAAAAAATTTTGCAAATATTTTATTTTGATATATTTAACTAAAAATTGTAGTGACCATCATCTTGACAGCATGGCATAAAAGTATGCGAACATCTTTAAATGGTGATATTTACAAAAAAATAACTGACACAAAAACTTCAGGATTTTTTTAAATGTATATTTTTATATACCTTTTGCTATCAAGGTGATTGTAAGCATATCACTTCCTCTAGAATTAACAATGGTACAATTATATTGTCCAAAATCACTTTCCACGGTGTTTGTAATTGTCAATGTGCTTGTTATGACGTCATAACTCATTTCTTGTTTTTCAAAGTACTTTCCAGATCCTTCGTATGTAATGACTTCATTATTTCTCGTCCATTCTATTGTTTCTGGATATGGAACTGCCCTTCCTTTACATTCTAGTTTCCCTGATGACCCTTCTGCTGCATACTGCTGTGCATTACTTACAATTTTTGGAGCACCTAAAATTACATAATTTCATTGTCAAAGAAAGAAAATATTTAACTAGCATTGAGCAATTAAGACACTTTTTCATGTAATTTAGACTACAGAAAAGCTACCACTTACATTAAAGAAGAATGATTAGGCTTTTTTTTTTTTTTTTTTTCCCAGAGTGGGATTTCAGCTAGGTGGGCAAAGGGACTGCTGTGATATGTCAGCTGGTACTTTAAACAATTTTGGTCACTTACGTCATAAAAGCTGGCTAGAATGTTGTTTATGGGTTACCATGGTTAACTCAAAAGTAATTATCTTGTTCCAAAAGTTTTGTTTTGTTACAATTACAAAAATCTTGAACTACAGGATAAGACTAATTCAAATTTAAAGTTCCATGTACTGCAAATGATCAATGTTTGGCCTGTCCCAATTTCAAATTCACTAACCCTGGATAAACAAAAGGCAACAAGTAAGTAATACTCTGTTTTAAAACTGATCAAATCATTTACAGGAATGTATAAATATTTAGGGACACACTTTAGGGAAAGAGGATAAACACCCTATCCAAAAAACAAGAAAATTTTTTTAGAATTATTGTCTTTTAAAAACATAAAATAAATAAATCCACTTCTTACTTTTTTGTACAATTGGATAAACCTTTTTCCAAGGGAAATAACTCCCTACTGAGTGGATGAGGAGTCAATATGACTAGGCATATAAAATGAATATATAAGAAATGCTATAGAGTTAAGATATAATTCTATTACGGTACATACTATTAAACAATACATAAACATCCCGACTGTCATCATTAAACGTCCGTACAGATGCCGTGCAGGTATATATTCCGATATCATCTTCCGTTATTCTGTCAATGGTATATGATGGTGACGTTGTCAAGGGCGATTTTGTCAAATAACCTTTCCTCCGCCAGATAATATCTGCTGGTGGATTTCCTTCAGAACGACAGGTTAAGGTTACTTTGTCCCCGACATCAACTCCTACAGTAGTAGGCATATCTAAAATTTTTGGTCCAACTGAAAAAAAAAAAAAAAAAAATAAATAAATAAACAACAACAACAACAATAATAATAATAACCTCATAAATTATGTTTTTTAATTTAATCTTTTTAGCACTTTTCACCACTACGGTGGGCTCAGATAGTAGAATGCTAACTTCATATGTGGGAGGTTTGGGTTTGAAACTCAGCCAGGTCAGACCAAGACTTGAAAATTGGTTAGTGACTATTCTTTCACCAAGCACTTGGCATTTAGACATGAATTTAAAGAGTCCTTCAGAGAAGACCTAAAAATTGATGTTTGGTGTCACATCAGGCATGGCACGCTAAAAAACCCTCCCTGCACATTGCCCTCAGAGCACTGCAAAGGTAAAAATTTTTGCCACTTCAACTATAGGTGGTGACGTCTCAATATAAGTGAAATATTCTTGAATGGGACGTAAAACCCCATTAAATCAATCAATCTAATCAATTTAAGCACTTTACAATAAAAAAAGTGTTTTTGTATTTGAGTGAATTCATATGCCAGTCAAAATTGCTGAACTTATATAGAGATGTGGCCAGCATTGTGATGTTGCAGAAATATATTCTATGTAACACTGGCATTAGTTTTTGACAGTGTCAAAAATTGGATTTTCTTAATTTTTGAAATTTATTTAAAACTAAGGTTTGTTCCCTCATGCAAAGCATTCCTTAGCTTGATTTAGATTCATTTAATTTTGGAACTTTGGATTCATTTTTTTCAAATGTTTCGATTATTTTTTTTTATCTCTCAACTTTTTCAGCCCCCAGTAGTGTCAATGATAAGGAATGAATTTCCAAAATGTGCACATATGGCACATCAAAATTAAACAGTAATTTTTGGTTTAATGATGTAATTCAAACCAGCTGAAATCCTACAATTTTTATAAAAACATAATAGAGAATTTTCAAAGGATAAAAAGTTTGACTGAAAAGTCAACAACAAGGTAGGTCCCAAGAGTGTTCAGTTTACATGATGTTATGTTGTGACATAACGGTGTTTTATACCCCCATTCAAGATTTTTTTCGCTTATACTAAAGCAGTCAGTTATGAGATCATGGAGTACTCAGAGAAAGCCATCGACCTATAAGCAAGCAAACCGAGAAACTTTCCCGCACTAGGACCTGCCCAACTGGGCAGTAAGCGGTCACTTGGGACAGGTTCCACAAAATCAAGATGGCTACTTACATTCAATATCCAGTATTTCCTCAACTCTAGTTCTACCAGCCGTGTTATTTCCCTCACATGCTATTCTGAACTTGTTTTTATTTCTATTTATATTTGGAATGTCGTAAAAATTCTGATTCTCTCCCTTTATTTTAACACCGTTTTCATACCACCTGAAAAAAAAAAAAAAGACAAAAACCATTTAGAAACTATAATATACCAGTCTGTATAACCAGGGGTGTAGGTTACTATGAGACAATCGAGACAACTGCCTCTGTAAAAACAAGATCGTATTTTTTTAATTTGTTACAGAAACACAAAGAAAATAGAAAAGATACAAAAATAATTTATAGTGAACAATTATAAAATTACGTTTATTTAAACGGTCTTAACAAATATCAGGCTCAGGTGTCGCCAGAATGCACCATTTAACACCATTTTCTAAATTTTTGTGGGGGAGCATGCCCCCGGACCTCCTACATTTTAAGCTCCTCTAGCACTTCCATTTCTTGCCTCAGTTGTACTGTATTTGGTTGCTTTACCGTATATTGGGTAATTTTTGCATTTTGAAATTTTCACGGTTTTTAGTATAAAAACCCTCTAAATTATTTTGGCGTTTTTATAATTTGTGGTTTCTGTAATTTCAAAACTATTTCTTTAGTCTGTGCAATTTCAAATCAAAATTTTTACCCTGAATACGGTATAACAAGTTAGACTCGCGTGTTATTTATTGACTCTGGAAGCTACAAGCGGAAATAAAATTAAGAAATGAAAAAGGTACTTCATAATATTTAATATTGCATATAACATAACAATACGAGTTATTCCCTTTTCACCATTAACATTTGTTTTGAAATATTTGTGCTTTAATTTTTCGCGGTTAAAACGTGACCGCAAAATACCGCGAACATTACCCATTATACGGTATATGTCTCTGATAAGAGTTAAAAAGACAATTTTCCCAAAGT
Source organism: Tegillarca granosa (assembly GCA_029721355.1). NCBI lineage: Eukaryota > Metazoa > Mollusca > Bivalvia > Arcoida > Arcidae > Tegillarca > Tegillarca granosa. Next base: position 40,406 of record JARBDR010000667.1, on the reverse strand, counting down.
ATCAGCAGTCGTAAGTATGAGTGAAGGCTAAAAATGTACATTTATCTTTACAAAGATACCAGTTGGCAGGCCACTTCAGTGATTTTGCCATGGATGTTGGAAAACTAACTACTACCTTTAGATTGGGAAAATTTGACCGGTTTTTATATGCTCAGAACTCTGCAGTTCATAGCAAAGATTTCATCTTGTAACAATATCTGACATTTTTTTTCTTGACCAGGACAGTTTTGGAAAACTGATTCAACTTAAACTATTTGATTTTGTGTCACTGTTTGCTTCTGGGGAATTTCAGTGGTCGAATTGGGAAATTTTAGTTCTATTTCTCCAGGGGACACTACCTTTCTCCAGGGGGACACTTCCTTTCTCCAGGGGGACACTACCTTTATTCAGTAATAATTTTAGGCAAACTACACCACTGCACTTATAAACAGAATTAAAGAGTCACAAATTTTGGTCAAAGCTCAAAAACCCACACTTTCTTTTTCGATGAGCTCTATTGGCAGAAATTTCCCCGATCATACCAGAACTCACAAGAGTTTTAGGTTAAAATCTTACAATTTTTCTTTTCAAAGATGTCTGTCATACATAAATTCACTGAATAAAACTTGACATATATATATTTCAGCCCTCAAAGTGGGTTTCAAAACTAAGTGGCCAGCTGGCCACCAATTTAAATTTTCTGGTGGCCAGTGGAAATTCCATGTGGGCAGGCAATCTTTTCTTCCAAATGATGAAAAATTAAGGCAACTTTTAGTTATTGAAAACAAAAATGCACATTTTTAAAATTGATTTACAATCACTTACATTAGTGTTATTAATAACAATAATGATGTAAAGTGTCCATTATATTGCCTGAACAGTATCATTATATTGCAACAGTACCATGGAAATTTTGTAACACAGAAATAATATCTGTTTTCTAGTCACAAAAGTTCAAATTTAAAGTGGACAAGCTGGCCACCATTTACAAATTTTAGGTCGCCAGACACAATTCCAGGTCGATTTGGCCACCATTTTAATAGACAAAATTGAGGGCTGTATTTACTTGTTTCTCTGACATAGGAAAAAAATTTGATTCAATTTGAAAACCATCTGAAATGGTGATTAAACAAGTGGTCCATGGGCCTTACTGCTCACCTGAAAGATGAGTCAAATATCTCTTGCAGTGATCTGGGTTTAAAATAGAACTGAGTAAAATAATGACAATTTACACCATATAAGGCAAACCAGTGGGATTCAATCCTAGCCCCTAAAAGGCAATGTGATCGACTGGCATTTAGACCACTTGGCCAACTAAGCCATGATCTGGATTTTGACCTCAACTTTTTTCTTCGTATCTAAATGGGTCTTTCACATTTATCTGAAAAGCGTTAGCCGACACTTATCATTTTCTATTTTAACATCAGGGATTGAGCCCAAAATTTCTCTGTATGATCCAGACTTACCCCCATTTGATGTCAAATGGATTAGCGGTTCCCACACATGTAAATCGTACATTCTGGTGCTCACGGATTTTGTTGTTCTTAGTGATATTATGGCTTAATGTTATCCTTGGTGGAACTGAAAAAAAAAAAATAAAAAAAAATAAATAAATAAATAAATAAATAAATAAATAAATAAATAAATTCTTGTTTTAGAACAGACAATTCTAAAATATAATTGTCTCAGCAATGTGTTATTAGTATCCACATTGGAAGAAAAAATTAACCCAGCACTCAGGAGAATGTAATTGTCACATGACTTACATCAAGTTTTGGTATAACACATAATTGTGCTGAAATTATAGAATGATTCGATTTTCCTGAGTTTCAAGAATTTTAATTTTTTTAGAACTTATCTGTATTTTTTTTGTTAAAGAATTGACTCTTGTGCTCCAATATACAGGCCAATTTGTGACTGAAATTTTGAAGTTTTTGGAAATCTTGAATCTGTGATACAGAACCCCCCCCCCCCTTTTTTTTTGACAGAAGTCAAATGTTTGTCTTTTTCATCCCACATTTTTTAAAATAAAACCTGTTTATAACTTTAACAGTTTTCAAAGAAGACACAGGGCATAAAACATTTGTCATTTGCATAAGTAAAGAAATAATATGGTGTTGTATGAAATACAAACTACAACACTGAATTTCAAATAAACAAGAGCAATTTGCTATAATGTTGTCCCCTTTCTTTGAAATTACGGCCCTATTTTTTTTAAAGCCTGAATCAGAATGGCCCCACTTACCTCAGGTCTTTACTGAACATTATAACAATGATTGAATTTTGAACTTACTTACAGAACAATGCCCCATTTAAAAACCAAAAAGCACTGAATTTGACAATTTAAGATTGGTCCCCACAATTTTGATTCAAGTGGTTCCTTGGCAAACCCAAAGCTTTACAAACACAAATCATTATACTCACACTGAACATCTAATATGGCCGATGTTTTGTATGGTTTACTAAGAGCGTCATTCTCTGCTACACATTCTATTTTCTTCCCAGCATCCCCTGCTGTGGCAATAATGGCTACTGAACTCTCCGATGTTGCCGTTTTATTATTAAATGTTATAGTTCTTGTAATTACATCATTAGAAATTCTGATGTTATCTTTGTACCATTTTATCGAAGCGCCTGGTTTTCCGTGTTGGGCTTTGCAAGTTATGTTTTTCAATACTCCTTGTTTTACTTCAATTGTTGGAGCACCAACGATGAAAGGTCTTTGTGGTGGTACTGAAATAGTATATAAAAAAGTGTTGAAATCAAAATACAGTATCACAACAAGCAACTATAAAACTTAGTAGAGTTAGGTTGAATTGTCTCCCTTGGTCTAATATGCTATACTCAACTTTGTTGCATCAAAATATTTGTGCAAAACTTTTATCGCCAATGAGTTGAGTTGAGTAATGGTGTTTAACGTCCCAGTCAAGAATATTTCACTTATATTGCCAGCTATAGGCGAAAGTGCAGAAATTTTGCCTGTGCGTTGTGCTGATGGCATTATACAGCAGGGTTCTTTATCCTGCAATGCCTGCCATGACACAGGACCTTGTTTATTTTAAGTTCCCATCCGAAAGAACCGCGACTTTCATTTTGTAATGTAGAGCACTTGGCGAAAGAACAGTCACTACCCATTTCAAGTCTTGGGTCAGACCCGGCCGGGGTTTGAACCCACGGCCTTCCACTTACGGAGTGAACACTCTACCAACTGAGCTACCGATGTGGCCTTTATCGCCAATGGATAAGGAATTGCATAAACAGGTGCTTCCACCCTTCCCCACAAAAACACCAAAAATGAATAACATTCCAACTAATAAATTTTCCGGACAAAACTAAACACAAATGTTTTAATTCCTGAATAGTTAAAACATTGACAAAATTATAAAAAAAAAAAAATTAAATTTGCTTGATTTATAAAATTTCTTTTAGGTTATTACAAAAAATCTGTGTTAAAAATGTTTGTGAAACAGAGGCTTGTTTGTTTCTTGTACAAGTGAGCTAGAAAATGACCACAAATACTTACACAGTACTGTCAGTTTAACAACGTTACTCCTAATTCCAGCATACTGACTTGTAGCCCCCACCTGACATTGAAAATCAGCGTCATCTTCTAACTGTGCATCCATTATCTGTAGACTGTAGTCCTCTGTAAATACACAAAAACAAGAATTATGAGAAATCATATGTCTTGCCAGTAAAATAACAAATGTACAATTTGAACTTGAAAACCTGATGTAAAAACTGACTGCTAGCAAAACTTAGAACGAGCTGAGTGGAGTAATGATGTTTTAGGCCCCAGTCAAGATTCTTTATATCAAAGAGGTCAGTTCTGAGATTAAAGAGGAAACCAGAGTGCCTGAAAAAAATCTTTAGCAAGAAAACTGACAAACTTTCTCACACTAGGATCTGGCAAAGTGGGATTTGAATGTGTTGGGGCATTGTGAAGGGCACAGCGATCCATTAGTCAGCAAGCTCTTTAGACCATTTAGGCACAAAAAGGAATTGGAAATGCCTTGCCTCTGAAAAACGGGGGCTCCCACATATGAAGCAATCACTCTACCAACTGAGCTATCGTAGTGGTTTTGTTAAAGACAGAGAGAAAGGGATGGTGGAGAAAAGGAACAAACTTCTAGCATGCAAACTTGACAAAACTTGTAACATAAGGAACAGACAAGAAATTAAGAGTGGAGTGGAGTGGAGTTATGGTGTTTTTCGCCCCAGTCAAGATTTTTTCACTTATTTCGAGGTGGTCAGTTCTGGAATGGTGGAGGAGACTGGAGTGCCTGGAGAAAACCACCAACCGTTGGCAAGCAAACTGACAAACTTTCTCACACTATGATCTGTCCTGAGTGGGATTCAAACCCAGGTGGTGAGAGGCGCTGTGATCCATAAGCTCGCGCTTTAGACCACTCGGACACAGCTCAGCATAATTTCTTAACAAAAGAAGGTAGTTTGGAGCTTGACTCAGTTGAAATTGAATGAGTCAAAATATTAAAATGAAATGGATAATTCAGTTGATGAATCTGACTCACAAAACATTATTTTTGTAGATAATTTCACATTGGAAATATTAAAATCTCATGAAGCAGCATGTGAAATCATTTACACAGGACTTTTAAGAGACTGTAGATAAAATCTGTATCATGTTAATAATTACATTTTAATCAACTTGAAGACAAACCTGAGATTATCATAATTAAGATTTATCAATGTGCTATCACATTACTTGTAATTAATGTGGCCACTGATAACTTTATATGTATTAATACATGTATCAATTGGTATATATATATATATATTTATATATATTTAGAGAGAGAGAGGGAGAGAGAGAGAGAGAGAAAGAGAGATGGATATGTGTGTGTCTAATGTTTTTTTTTCTCATCTTACTTTCTCATTATTTTTATCTTTATTCATTTTATTTCAATATTTTTTATCATTATATATAATTCATTAATATCTTGCAATCAATTTTTATGAAATTGTATTGTAATTCAAGAAGAATTTAACTATTTCTACAATCAGCAAACACTTGGAGCCAATTTGTGATTCTTTAGGCACTCAGGATTCCCCTACCATTCCAGAACTGACTGCCTCAATGTAAATGAAAGAATCTGGAATGGGACATATAACACCATTACTCCACTCCGAAAGTCTAGGTAAATTGTATCCTCTTTTGAGCCCCCATTATGACAGTAGCCATCTGGGGAAGAATTGTTTTTTTATAAAGTCTAGGATCATCATTAGAGATGGCTTGTTAAAACATCCCCCCAGATAAGTATACCGCATGTCAGTATCATCAGTCTGCTTTTAACGTAGAACAAAAGATAAAAAAGATGATACGTGCTTAGTCATGCATGGCCATGATGATTGGACGGTTTTTGAAAAATACTCAGTTAGTAACAGCATCAGAGTCAAAGCGTAAGCCATGTTTGTGATAACAATCTTGAAATTTACTGTTAAAAAAAATACCGTCAAAAAAGTCATGTCAAATTTTTTTTTTTAATTTATTTATCATTCAAAATAAAGCCTCTTGTTTAAAGAGCTAATGGATCACAGTGCCTCTCTCTGCCTAGATTTGAATCCCAATCAGGCAGATACTAGCTAGTGCTTTCTAAAAGTGGGTGGTTTTCTGTGGGTAATCTGGTTTCCTCCACCATCCAAGAAATGACAGTCTTGGTAAAAGTGAATGAATCTTGACTTGGGCGTAAAATACCCTTTCTCTCAACCCTTGATCAAAGATGTATATAGATTTGATTGTATCTAGAAACATATCTCTGAAACAAACAGATGAAATGAACAAAGTTTGTTAAAGGTACAATAAAAGGTTTAGTTTTCAATTATCTGTCAAAAAAAAAAAAAAAAAAAAAAAAAAAAAAAAAAAAAAAAAAAAAATTATGTCATATGTTCTCTTTTTTCAAAATAATTTACTTATAAATTCAATTTTAAAATTTTATACAAAAAAAGTCTAGTTCCGCAGACCTTAAATCTACATTTTGGTCCCATAATAAAAAAATTTCCACAATCTAAAATCCTCGTTTTAGACACTTATTTAAGCCAGCGGTATGCAGAAGAATATCAAAACCAGACAACCATGTAACAAGGAACAGTAAAAGTAATTGATTACAAGAAGCATCTTTAGCTGTGAGACTGCTGCTTGAAATGAACACCTCATGTCTGAAATGAACGCCTCACGTCAATTTCTGACAAATTAATTGAGGATGTTCCGTTAATAAGTGGTTTCTTTATGCCAATAATGTTGGTACAATATTGTTTTGTTGTGTTTGAAAACAGTGTCTGTTATGAAGAAATATTTCTGGACAACTTGCCACATTTTTGAACCTTTAGAAATTGATCAGGTGTCAATGTGAATTAGATGTTGCCATAAATAAATGCTTTCATGAATACCACCTTGTGAAGATTTATTTGTCATTATACTTATCATATATACCTTGTTTTCTTTCCATCTTGTTATTATGAGAGCAAATCAACATTATGAATATATATATATATATATATAGAGAGAGAGAGAGAGAGAGAGAGAGAGAGAGAGAGAGATGTTTAAACAATTTGATACTCTTCTTGACAAAGACTGAAATAAGTTTTTTTTTTATTTTTAAGATATAAGGACTCTAAAAATCAAAATCCTTGGCACTCATGTGGTGCATCTGAAATGGATATATTTTTTTCAGAATTAAATGCTTAAGACAAAATGGATCACTAAAGCCCACAATGTGGTATCAACTTCAATAGACAAATTTAGGGATGTGGAATGGACCAAGTGGATAAAAAATTGAAATAAGTAGCTTATGCCCATAATGTGGTTTGGACCTGAATGGAAAAACTTGAAAGTAAATTGTTTAGGCCAACAATTTTGTAAAGACTGATCAAAATATCCAAATTTAAGAGTAAATATCTTGTAGAATCACTATTTCTGAGATAATTTTCATGATTATAAATAAATATTAAACACATTTAAGTCATTTAATAAAGAAACAAATAAACCAAGGGGAGATAATACTTTTGAAATTTTTCTCTCTAAATCGCTGATGTTGATTAATTAGTGTTTTACACACACACACACACACACCCACCAAAGATATTTTTAAAATTATTTATCAATTAATGTATCACTAGCATGATGATTAAAGCTAAACAAAATTCCCCAAAATAATCTCCGAAAAATTAACACAAAATTAAACAATAGGGAAGGTATATTCTTGTAAAGTTTTGCTATCTTTGTTGGTGTTAATTTGAGTAATTGACTGAAGTTGGGGTCGGAATAAATTTGATATTGTGATTTCGGAGAACTTGATGATAACATTAATGAATTCAGCACTTATTTATGTATTCTATTATCAGTTTAATTTAGTACATGATTGTACCAGGGTTTGGAGTCTCCAGACTTGTCTCTTTTGATAAAATTTGGAATGTTTGTAACCGTCTTGAATCAAGATGAATCCTTCAATGCAGGATTTACCCAAGTAAACATTCTTTCACATTTCTCAGATGGTGGAGGAAACTGGAGCATCCCCCAAAAAATCATAATCCTCGGATCAACTTTATCAAACTAGAATCTGCATAATTGGAGTTTGAACCTAAGCAGTGAGGGGCACAGTGATTAGTAAGTGCTTTAGACTACTTGGCTACCAAGGCCAAAAAGTGGTTGGGGCCTTGATTTTTGGGAGTTTAGTGTACAAATGTTCGTGCAAATTGGGAGAATCTAAGATCTAAAATTCAAGCTTTTTTACCTTTGAAAAATACACATTTGTATGAATAATCATTGTATACACTTTCAATGGATTGAGAGAGCAACACTAGATGTGATCTATTAGCAATCATTTTTAGAGCACTTAACCCAGGACCAGACATACATGTAAAAAAGGAACTGAAAGTCACAGGAATTTGTGATGAGACCAATCATTGGATGAAACAACCATTGGATGAGACCAATCACTGGATAAGACAAATCATTAAGACCAATCACTGGTTGAGACCAATCACTGGATGAAACAACCATTGGATGAGACCAATCAGTGAGTGAGACAAATAATTAGATGAGACCAATCACTGGATGAAACTAACCATTGGATGAGACCAATCACTGAGACAAATCACTGGATGAGACAAATCATTTGATTAGACCAATCGTTGCAAAATACAAAACCCTTGCTACATTTGTCATGGGTTTAAAGTTTCCTCAACTTTCAGTCACTGGTGGCATCTTAAAATAAATAAATAAATGTATTGAATGGGTCATTCAACCCTAAAAAAATCTTAAAAATTTCACTAAAAAAAAAAAAAACAACAGATGCATGCAGATATAACACATAAATCACCTTAATTTTTTTTCTGAAAAAAATCTTTCTAACTGGAACAGGAGAAAAAAAATGTTGATTGAATACAATTGTATCAACTTATGTTGAATTTATGAGTCAAATGACTTTCTTTTATTTTGAAGTTAAAAGTCTCTAACAAGATAAAATTTTATAAGTATGAAAATAAACGAACATATATCACAAGATTCCTTTCATGATGAAACGTATCATGACATCACTTTCATCTGGGTAAGTGATATATCAACATATGATAATAAAGACATCAATATTTTTGGCAATAAGAGAATTTTGAAAAAAAAAAAAAAAAAAAAAAAAAAAAACATTAAGAGAAATTTGTAATCATTTGTAAAAAAAAAAAAAAAAAAAAAAAAAAATCAAAAGAAAGAGAAAAGACAAAATTAATGATAAAATCTATAAATAAATTACATTCATTGCCCAAAAATAATTTTTCGAAATCTCAGTAAAACAGTCTTATGATATTTCAAAGTGTCAATGTTTTGTTTATCAGGTAAGCAGATGTTTCTGATAAATCATCATTTTTTCTTTTTGCATCTTTTCTTTTTTTTTTCTCTCTCTCTCAAAAACTAAGATAAAAGTCATGTAAAATTAAAAGCATTTTAATAAATGCAGTTTTTCAAAATTTTCAAATGTTTAAAAAATCTGACGCCAAGGTTCGAGTTTATCTGTAAAAAAAGATAAAATAATGATGAAAGAGAAAGCGTGCAGAATTATTTTATATCAAGGAAATCTGTGTTAGATAGACTATTACCTAACAATAAGAGTTTCTATGTAAGTTAAATCACTTCTGATGCATTCTGTAAAGATTGATTTAATTGGGTTTTACATCCCAAACAAGAATATTTCATTTATATTGTGATGTCACCAGCTATAAAGTGAAGTAGCAGAAATTTTGGCCTTTGCAGTGTGCAATATGAAGGAAGGGTTCTCTAATGAGCCACACCTACTGTGAAGTATGCTAATAGTATTATTTTAGTTCTTGTTGCTGAAGTCACGAACTATTAGCCATTTTATTTTTTCTGCTGGATTCTAACTCTGCAACCTCGAAATACTTGGCTAACTTAGCTTGACCTTCATCTTGATTCTTTTATCTATTTGTTGCATAACCTGACAATGTCTTCCTAGAATCTAAATAAACATTAAACAAGGATATTCTCCATCTGACTTAATAAAAAACACATACCGATAACATCACTTCCAACCTGACTGCTGGCACCTATCATCGTGTATCTGGCAAAACCAGGGAGATCTCTCGATAGTCCCAAACCAAGACCATCCCGAGTCCACTGCAAACTACCTTCTCTGTTCTTGACTTTACACTGCAATGTGACTGTGCTGTTTTCTATCACCGATTTGCTCTCTGGTTGCGTGACAAACTGTTGAGCTCCATAAACTGGAAGTAAAAAGGATATAAAAATCAGATAAAAATGTTATCGGTCTCTGCAAAGACATAATAAGTTATTTCTTTTTCCATTTATATCAAGTTAATATACAGTATCACTGATGAAAGTAAACATTTATAGTTGATTAAAAATACCACCATCTCTTAAAGAATCCGTTTCTCTACAACTTCATCATTTTTAGAGGTATATTGAAAAGCTATATAATCTTATTCTTGCATGCATTATTAAGAAAGCTACATTTCTTCAGCAAAAAAAATATGGCCATATACGTTATGTGGGATAACCCAGAAATAAAAAGATATATAATTCCCCATCTTATAGTCTTATATCATCAAAAAGTATGCATTGAAAGCCTTTCCTTCTGACTTTTTATTTTTAAAAAAATTGAGAAAAATGAATATTTTTGTCATAATTTTATCAATGTATGTTAATTGTAACAACAATTTTTGATGAAGAAAAAACAATTTATTTACTTATGTTTCTGTAGTATAAAATTTTGAATCATTTAAATGCAACACTACCCCCCTCCTTGCATAATAATGTCCTCTTAATGAGATTACAAAAATAATGCATGTTTAACAGAATCAAACTGCATGCAGAATTTTACTGGTGAATGTTTTTGTATGTCACTGTTTATCAAATTAATATCATCATTTCTTCTTTGCAACCCTACCCTTCTCAATGCACATTAATGTCCCTTAATTGGATATTTTGAGAAAAGTTCATTATGGTCAATGCCATGTTATTCTAATATAGAAATAAATGAGTATATGACTTGATAAAACAACATTTTTGCAATGCAACACTAACTCTATATTGCCAATTAAAGACTAGTTTATAAGATATTAAGAGCCAAGTTCATCATGGTCAGTGCTATATCATTTTGGAGAAGAAATATATTAGAGAAGAGCTTATGCCTTGATAAAAACAACATCTTAACATTTTTTCAATGCAACACTACCCTCTACTTTGCTCATTAATGTCCCTTTTATTTGATATTAAGAGGAAACTTCACCATTGTACAAATATAATGTGCAATGCCATTTAGAAACAGATATCTCATTCTTGCTCTATACAACCCTAAACTGTAAAATTTATGAGTATTCAGTATATGGCCAGATAATAACAATATCTCAACAATTTTTCCACTGCAACACTACTCCCGTCTTTTCTCATTAATACCATCTTTATTAGATATAAGTATGGTCAATTCAATGCTATTTAGAAACAGATAACTCATACTAACCTGAAATATGCTCTCATTGCAACACTACCCCCCTCTTTTTTCATTAACACCCTCTTTATTAGATATCAGAATGGTCAATTCAATGCTATTTAGAAACAGATAACTCATCCTAGGTCTAAATAACCTGGCTGATAAGGATTAGAGCTGTTTGAGCATTTCAAACACAGGTATTAACATGATCAACAACTGTTACGCCAATTATGAAAATTGCTTAAATTGACAAGATTTCAGAATGGTGTTTCATAAACGGAAGATCTTAAAAAGGTATTTTGATACCTATAAAAAACTGCAGACACACAGATAAAAAGATAACATCCCCCAATTATATGCCGACACATATAACCATTATCATCCACAAACAATTACGGTATGGTTTATTTACACAACCTGGAGACTATCCAAGTCTCGTAAAAAATGTCCATCAGACGAATGCACATGTTAATTGCACAAACACATGTCCATGTGTATTGTATACCTGTAAAATATCTATCAAAATTCCCTGTGCATCATATACATCATATCATCGGGGGATAATAATAATCACACATCTGTAATAAACGTCTTTGTAACATCTTACCCTACCGCGTCGAGGTGTTAACATGTATTTGACTTTGTTATTCTTTCGTTATAAATGACATTTTTTTATTTTACCAAGTCGAGGTGTAAACATGTATTTGACTTTGTTATTCTTTCGTTATAAATGACATTTTTTTATTTTACCAAGTCGAGGTGTTAACATGTATTTGACTTTGTTATTCTTTCGTTATAAATGACATTTTTTTATTTTACCAAGTCGAGGTGTAAACATGTATTTGACTTTGTTATTCTTTGGTTATAAATGACAATTTTGTATTTTACCGCGTCGAGGTGTTAACAAGTATTTGACTCTGTTATCCTTTCGTTATAAATGACAATTTTTGTATTTTACCGCGTAGAGGTGTTAACATGTATTTGACTTTGTTATCCTTTCGTTATAAATGACAATTTTTTTATTTTACCGTGTCGAGGTGTTAACATGTATTTGACTTTGTTATTCTTTGATCATTTAGCTTTTTTTTTTTTTAATCGAGTAGTGTAGAGTAAGCTTGTTTTTATGTTCCTGTCAAGATTTTATCACTTTTTATCAAAGCGGTTTGTTGTGAAAAGATGGAGGAAACCAGAGTGCCCAGAAAAAACAACCATTTTTTGAAAATTGAGAAACAAACCATATTACTTTTGCTTCAACCTTGAAACTCTTATCTGCCTTTTTGCCATTGGACATCCCCCTTTTAATTTTTCATGACTTTATCATTTTTCAGAAAATATTAGGTTACCCTCTTTTTTCAGAATCCGGGTAACAATTTCATAATATGACAATTAAAATGGGTCCTATTGCTAATGATTTCCGATGACTTATAACAAAATTATTATACTTTCAAAATTGGTCTAGAAGTGTCAAAATGTATCCACACTGTAATTTTTTCTATTTTTTTTTTTTTTTTTTAATTTTTTACTGCTTTTAACATTGAATTATTTCATAGAATAGTATCCGAGTCATAAACCATAAAAAACAAAAACTACATCCTAAAACCAATACTTTTGTAATGGGCCGATTTGACTACGATCATCAGCGCCAAAATCCTTACTTAAATAATATTACTTCAATGCTTTATTTTTAATGACTTTTTGACACATTCATGTATTAAATTTTCCAATTTATTTCATATCAATGTGTTCCTGTTTTCGTCCCCCCCCCAACTTTTTTTTGTTTTTTTTTTTAAATCTCCCAATTTTTCCGACACATTCATCTAGTATGATTGTGTAATGAATCAAGAAAAGGTTAATTTCTGTTATGTTAAGTAAAGGTTCTCCCCGCTGGAATGTTTCCAGAAACTCCAGGATCAAGCGATAAAAATCAGATTAAATCTAATATCAGAAACGACAACAAAAATTAATTTTATACACCTTTATTAGTAAAACAGATCATATTTATTACAAATATTAAATGCTTTTTTCAGTTTTTTTGGTTTTTCTATGAATACAAATTTTGTATACCTAATCTTCTGAATTATTTTGGTATTGCAAGCAGTTTATTATATAATGGTTTTCAGAAACACATATGTTAAAATTCATTTTGTTTTATTCTTTAATAAGCAATTTCACATTGTGTTTTACAGGCATGTGGTCTAACACAAAGGGACCTTTTGGTTAATATGTGCAGCAAAGAGACCTTGTAAATGTTGGTCTTCATAGGCAGGTGATCTTTATATTGAAGAGGTCATGGTAAATTAAATTGGCAAAGGGAAATGTTGGTCCTAATAGACAGACAGTCGTGATGAAGAGAAATTGGTCTCAATAGACGGGTGACCATTATATAGAAGAGGTCAAGGTAAATATTTGTGACAAAGGTGCCTTGAAATAATGGTCTCAATAGACAGGTGCCCATTATATAGAAGAGGTCATGGTAAATATTTGTGGCAAAGGGATCTTGAACTGTTGGTCTCAATAGACAGGTGTTCATGAAATTAAAGTGATGATGGTTAATAATAAAAACAAAGAGACCTTCTTTGAAACATTGGTCTTAATAGACAGGTGACCATTATATAGAAGAGGTCATGGTAAATATTTGTGGCAAAGGGACCTTGAACTGTTGGTCTCAATAGACAGGTGTTCATGAAATTAAAGTGATGATGGTTAATAATAAAAACAAAGAGACCTTCTTTGAAACATTGGTCTCAATAGACAGGTGCCCATTATATAGAAGAGGTCATGGTCAACATTTGAGACAAAGGGACCTTGAACTGTTGGTCTCAATAGACAGGTGTTCATGAAATTAAAGTGATGATGGTTAATAATAAAAACAAAGAGACCTTCTTTGAAACATTGGTCTCAATAGACAGGTGACCATTATATAGAAGAGGTCATGGTAAATATTTGTGACAAAGGTGCCTTGAACTGTTGGTCTCAATAGACAGGTGATCATGAAATTAAAGCGATGATGGTTAATAATAAAAACAAAAGACCTTCTTGAAAACATTGGTCTTAATAGACTGGTGACCATTATATAGAAGTGGTCATGGTCAATATTTGAGACAAAGGTGCCTTGAAATAATGGTCTCAATAGACAGGTGACCATTATATAGAAGAGGTCATGGTCAATATTTGAGACAAAGGTGCCTTGAAATATTGGTCTCAATAGACAGGTGACCATTATATAGAAGAGGTCATGGTCTATATTTGAGACAAAGGTGCCTTGAAATAATGGTAGCAATAGACAGGTGACCATTATATAGAAGAGGTCATGGTTTATATTTGAGACAAAGGTGCCTTGAAATAATGGTCTCAATAGACAGGTGACCATTATATAGAAGAGGTCATGGTCTATATTTGAGACAAAGGTGCCTTGAAATAATGGTAGCAATAGACAGGTGACCATTATATAGAAGAGGTCATGGTTTATATTTGAGACAAAGGTGCCTTGAAATAATGGTCTCAATAGACAGGTGATCATTATAAAGAGGAGGTCATGGTTTATATTTGAGACAAAGGTGCCTTGAAATAATGGTCTCAATAGACAGGTGATCATTATAAAGAGGAGGTCATGGTCTATATTTGAGACAAAGGTGCCTTGAAATAATGGTCTCAATAGACAGGTGACCATTTTAAAGAGGAGGTTATGGTAAAATCTGTAGCAAAAGAATCTTGAAAATGTTGGTTTTATAGACAGGTGATCATTATATAGAAGCAGTCTTTACAGATTTTTCCATAAGTGATCCAAACAAGTAGCAAAAGAACCATGTTTTTTTCTGTTTTTTTCTTTCTTTCTTTCTTTCTTTCTATTTTTTTCTTTCTTTCTTGCTTTTTTTTTTATTTATTGGGACATCAGTAGGAAAGTTAGAAAAATGATTATCCCATATCATCGTTGTTACCTTTCAATTTTTTTAAGTGTGTGGGAGAAAGCACACACACACACACACACACACACTTATAAATCATTTTTACATCACCATCTGGACACAACACCAAAGAAACTCATAAAAAAAGTTCTGTGATAGCCAAGACAGAAAATTCCAAAGATTCTATAGATTATATTACTGGATGCCTTAATTCCATGTCTTCACCATTATTTTTGTCTGAAAGAAGCAGTAGAATGGAGTAATGGTGTTTTAGGCAGCTATGAAGACTATTTTACTTATATTGAGATGGTCAGTAATATTATTTTATTATTGATTGGGAGAAAACCAGAGTGCCTGGGGAAAACCGAAGACCCTCAGCAAGAGAACTGACATTCTAGGATCTGCCCTGAGTTAGATTTGAACATGGGTATTGAGAGGCATTGTGATCAATGACTGTGTAAAAGAAGGAACAAATTTTCAAAAACCACTGTAAGTACTTTAAATTCATTTTTTTCATATTTATACAAAAAAAAAAAATAAAAATAATAAATAAATAAATAAATAAATAAATAAATAATAATAACAAGAGGGCCATGAAGGCCCTGGACGCTCACCTGAAAATGATGTACACTCAGCTTGATTTTGGCAAACTGGAGCTTCTATTCTTAAAAGAGATTTTTTCCTATATTTCGAGCTAGTGACCTACTTATTGACACAAAATGACCAATATATAAACTTGAACTAGCTTTTGTCAAGAGCATCATTCTGAGCCAGTTTGATAAGATTGGTCTAAAATGGATCCCCTCATATGTGTTAACAAGGTTTTTCTATAATTTGACCTAGTGACCTACTTATTGACCCAACATGGCCCATATACGATCTTGAGCTAGCTTTTGTCAAGAGCATCATTCTGACTGAGTTTGATGAAGACTGGACTAAAATTGGGGCCTCAGGAGTGTTAACAAGGTTTTAATACAATCCGACCTAGTGACCTACTTATTGACCAAACATGGCCCATATAAGAACTTGAGCTAGCTTTTGTCAAGAAATTTATTCTGACTAAGTTTGATGAAGATTAAACCATAATTGGGGCCTCAGGAGTGTTAACAAGGTTTTATTACAATTTGACCTAGTGGCCTACTTATTGACCCAACATGGCCCATATACAAACTTGAGCTAGCTTTTGTCAAGAGCATCATTCTGACTAAGTTTGATGAAGATTGGACTAAAATTGGGGCCTCAGGAGTGTTAACAAGGTATTCTTACAATTTGACCTAGTGACCTACTTATTGACCCAACATGGCCCATATACAAACTTTGGCTAGCTTTTGTCAAGATGATCATTCTGACTAAGTTTGATGAAGATTGGACTAAAATTGGGTCCTCAGGAGTGTTAACAAGGTTTTTCTACAATTTGACCTAGTGACCTACTTATTGACCCAACATGGCCCATATACAAACTTTGGCTAGCTTTTGTCAAGATGATCATTCTGACTAAGTTTGATGAAGATTGGACTAAAATTGGGTCCTCAGGAGTGTTAACAAGGTTTTTCTACAATCTGACCTAGTGACCTACTTATTGACCCAACATCGCCCATATACGAACTTGAGCTAGCTTTTGTCAAGATGATCATTCTGACTAAGTTTGATGAAGATTGGACTATAATTGGGGCCTCAGGAGTGTAAACAAGGTTTTATTACAATTTGACCTAGTGACCTACTTATTGACCCAACATCGCCCATATACGAACTTGAGCTAGCTTTTGTCAAGAGAATCATTCTGACTAAGTTTGATGAAGATTGGACTAAAATTGGGGCCTCAGGAGTGTTAACAAGGTATTCTTACAATTTGACCTAGTGACCTACTTATTGACCCAACATGGCCCATATACGAACTTGAGTTAGCTTTTGTCAAGATGATCATTCTGACTAAGTTTGATGAAGATTGAACTAAAATTGGGTCCTCAGGAGTGTTAACAAGGTTTTTCTACAATCCGACCTAGTGACCTACTTATTGACCCAACATGGCCCATATACAAACTTGGGCTAGCTTTTGTCAAGATGATCATTCTGACTAAGTTTGATGAAGATTGGACTAAAATTGGGTCCTCAGGAGTGTTAACAAGGTTTTTCTACAATTTGACCTAGTGACCTACTTATTGACCCAACATAGCCCATATATGAACTTGAGCTAGCTTTTATCAAGAGGATCATTCTGAGAAAGTTTGATTAAGATTGCACTTAAATTGTGGCCTCAGGAGTGTTAACAATCAAAAGTTGACGCACAACGCACACCGGACAATGACCCACCACAATAGCTCACTTGAGCACTTTGTGCTCAGGTGAGCTAATAAAAAAATAAATAAAAATAAAACTCCATATGATTAAGGCCAATAGCAACAGTGGGCAGCAAACAAAACAAATTACATCTTACTGATATACCTTCCTCTTTAATTTTGTGTGAAAGTGAAAAAAGAAAAAAAAAAAATACCGAAAAACCACCAAAAAACACTTAAAACAGAAATAACAAATTATTTCTAGGATTACATAAATACAATCGCATAAAAGACAACATTTGTTTACTCGCTGTTTATTATACAAAGTGGTTATTAATTACATGTGGAATTTTTCTTCATGGGAAAACGAGACGCTGTGAATGCTGATACATGGGATGAATACATGGGAAAAAAGACCATGTTCACTTACAAACCTCTGAAAAAAAGATTCTCTCTGCTCGTTTCTGAAAATAATGTCACAGTCAAGAATATTTCACACACATATACTGGGATGTCACAACTTGCAAGTATCAACACTTTTGAAAATTTTTAAATCTTTATGGGAATGAGCATTTTACTAATCATGAGCGACAACTTAGCACTTAATGACCCCCGCCTTTTTTTTTTAAATTTATTTTTTTTATGACACAGTCAAGATTATTTGGCAATATTACCCAACAGGTGAGACGAGATTACAAGAAAGTAGCAAATAAATGAGTTTTAATAATTATGATTAAAAAACACTTAACTATACAAATTTATATTTGTTTTTGTCATAGGTAGAATTATAATCATCAGGTCAAATTTTATTTGTAGAATTGTCAGACCCTTTTTAGGTGGATGGATTTTTAACAGCATCGCTAGAAATATTTCACATATATACAGATGTCACCTCTTTATGAGAAGTCTACAGAATGCTAAATATCCCATGGAAGATGCAAAGGACAAACAATTGCTTGTCAAAATCTGGTAACTTCTTTTTTTAAAATAATTATAAAATTTACATAACAGTTATGTAATGCTAGTTTAAAGAAGCATCCACTTCGACATGCAGTGTATTAAAAGAAAATGTAGGATGGCTGGGAATTAAGAATCAGAAAACTTGTGATTTATTATTTATTTATTTATTTTGGTGTTGAAAATAATTCGATTTTTTTTTTTCAATCAGTCCCTGTCTGATAATTTCAATATTGGAATTTATAAAGAAAAAAAAAATATGAAGACATGCATCATAGAATTCTGTAAAACCTTCAAAATATTTTTTAAAAATTTATTATTTTTAATAATAATAATAATAATAATTTTTTTTTATTATTATAAATTTTGTTTTATTATTATTATTATTTTTATTTATTTTATTATTATTATTATTACTATTTTGTATTTTACTTTTTATTTATTTATTATTTATTTTTTGTTCACATAGATTCACGGAAATTATCTTACAAATTATCCAATTTATCAAAAGCATAGTAATAAATAACAAACATAAAATTAAACAAAGTTTGACAGGTTATTACAAAAATAAAGGAAAGAGTTCCAAGACGTTGGCAACAGAATTACATCATAGTCTGAGAATCGCTTACTAACGGCAGGAGACAGGAATAGAACATATGAGAATTTGTTGTCAAGGTAGAAATTGACGTCAAATCAATGTCAAGGTCATTTAGTAAAGAGTTTGTGCAAAGTGGTATACAATGCACACACCTACACAATTCTTACGCCAAATTAATTTCAAGGTCATTTGGTAAAAAGTTGGTGCAAAGTGGTATACAATGAACACATCTACACAATTCTTACGTCAAATCAATGTCAAGGTCATTTAGTTACGACTTGGTGCAAAGTGGTATACAATGAACACATCTACACAATTTTAAAAAATATTGGAATTTGCATCAACATCTGAAATAGAAATCTGTCTCGTCAACGCAACCCTGGTGATGAGGTAAAAGAGTCAGGAGCTACTCATGCCCTGGAGTGGAGTGGAGTAATGGTGTTTTTCGTCAAAGTCAAGATTGTTCCACCCATATTAAGCCGTTTGGTTCTGGGGTGGTGGAGAAAACTGGAATGCCCCTGAAAACCACAATCTTTGACAAGCAAACTAACAAACTACCTCACACTAAAAACTGCCAAAGCAGGGTTCAAACCTAGGTATGATAGGCACTTCGGTCCGTAAGCACATATTTTAGACCACTTGACCAATTATCAGAATGTTGATACTTGTTTTCATGTCTTGGTATTGTACTTGGGAAAATTAAAAAATATTTTAAAGTACAAAAAATCTTATACTGGCAGGGTTCCTTAAGATCAAATAAAAAATTCTAAAAAAAAAAATCCATATCATATGTATATAAAACTACAAAAAAGAAATGGTTTCTTTGCATTTAAACAAGCTTAATTAGAACCCATTAAATATATAACAGAAAAATGTGTAATTTTTTTTTTCTAAAAAATGTAGAATATTTTGGAGACGAGATGCTATACATTAAAATGCTATACATTAGATGATGTTTTTTTAAAAGAAAAATGTGAAACATTATGACTTGGGGGATCTACCTTTTTTTTTTTTTTTAACTTTCAAAACTTTTGTAGATAATGAAAAACACAACAAATTTAATTATATTAATAAACAAAATGAAGATTAAACAATTTTTTTGCATTACAATGAATTAAAGACAATTTTCAATGAATTTTTGTCTAAAAAGAAAAACTGATAATGATTGAAGTGTACAGTAAAAAAAAAGACTCTAAAATGAAAAAAATGGTTTTTTGTACCATGAAAAAATACAACAGATTTTTCCAAACAAAAATTCGAAACAGACGCTAAAAAAAGGTGAATCTCACATATGTTGTTGTTTACTGTGTTTTTATTTGTTTATTTATTATTATTTTTTTTTTGTAGTTTTTTAAACCTAATACAGATAATACCATATAATGAAGTTATTATAACACATTCTGTTAGTAACTACACTAAGGTCAAAACATTTTTTGGATCCAGATGGATTCAAGATAAAAAATGTCAAAAGATTATTTTCCCCTCAAAAATGTAAAATATGATAGAAGATATGAATTATATAGAATATTTTTTTTTTCAGAACAATCCACAGATAATGGAGTATTCAACCAAGCTGTCAAAGATTAGGATCATAACACTGGTGAAGCACATGTTTTTGAGACCTATGTTGCATCTGTATTACATCAAACACTTGGCAGACCTGGATCAAGTCGATCATCAGCGTGAGGCAATTACAACTACTAAGTGTAACAATCACAGAACTGTCACACTTTTTTTCCTGATTTACAAGATTTTTTTCTCTCTCTAGCACCTGGAGGGCAAAGGTGTTTTCATTTTTGATTTTTTTGGGTACAATAGTTAGGAGTTTTTATTCAAATTTTCACAGAACTGTCACACTTTTTTCTGATTTACGAGTTTTCTTTAGCAACCGGAGAGTAAAGGTGTTTCCATTTTTGATTTTTTGGATATATTTTTGTAGTTAAATTCTAAAGATGTTTTGCATTTAAATTTTCATTTCATCTTTTTTATAGTTCCACAACTAGTCCAACAGTCCACCAGTAGCTGAGGTTGCAGGCTCAACTCCTGGCCATGCTCCATTTTGCTACAGTAAAACTTTGTTATAATGCCCTTGACAACACATCTCTGATTTTCTACAATTTTTAGATCCCAAAATTTGTTTCTTCTATGTTTTTTGTTCAAGTCTCTTCCAATATATTATTACCAAACCCCTTTATAATGAACAAATTTTGACTGTAAAAAAATTGGCAATTAGTTGAAGCCTTATTGTTCATTATTCTGTCAATTTATCACAAAACCCTTTTTTAATGTTAAAATTTGTTTGAACAGACCTTAGTTCCACAATCATTCACTCAACTGAGTGTACACTCAACTCAAATTAGGGAATATTTCAATGTCAATTTTTATGACATTACACAGTTAAAACTGAATATCTAATGTTATATTTAAATTGTTTAATGTAATTTTGTTGAGCAAAACAAAAGCATTGTATAATAAAACATAACATTTTAATTCAAAATATTGATGAGAGAAAAACAGGAATATTTGAGTTGAGTGTATACTCAATTGAGTTAATGATTGTGAAACTGGGGGCCCAGATATGGGCAATAAATCAAGGTTTTACTGCATTTATTACCACTTGGTACTTCAGTTGATTAAGTCCTCTTTTTACTTTTAACCACCTTGGTAGTTAAGTGTTAGAGTGTCTGCCTCAAAAGATGGAGGTTGAGGGTTTGAATCCTGGCTGGGGTTATAAATAAGACTTGAAAAATTTGAGACATTGCACATTCTCTTGGTGCTCAACATAAGAAAGACAGATTATTGACTGGTTCACTCCAATGCCAGGATAATGGACTTGGGAAGTGTCTGCAGCATACCAACTTTGTGAGTAGCAGCATGAACTTGTTTTAGTTTAATCTTTATAGAGATTAATAGGACTCTTCTTCTAGTGATGAATTGATGAAACTAGATATGTTTCTTTGAAACAGATGTGTCGCCTGACACTGCATAAAAATCAATCAAAGGGAAATAATTCAAAAACGAAACAAGATAGAGTTGTGGTTCTTGTGCACTGCACTTTGAGTCATTGCCAGAAAATGTACACCAAGTTTGGAGTAATTTGAACATACTACACCAAAGTTATGCTCCGGACAAGAAATGCTCTATAAAAATCAATCAAAGGGAAATAATTCAAAAACTGAAAAAGATAGAGTTGCGGTTCTTGTGCACTGCACTTCGAGTCATTGCCAGAAACATGCACACCAAGTTTGGAGTCATTTGAACGTACAACACCAATGTTATGCTCCGGACAAGGAAATCCGGACGCCGCAGACGCCGACGCCACCGACGAAAGAAATCCCTATATGTCGCCTAGTCAGGCAACACAAAAATTGCTGATTTGATGTTAAACAACATGGCAACAAAACAAACAAACAACTCCACTTTCAATAAAATATAGAATACAGTGAAACCTGTCTATAAAGGCCACTCAAAGGATGCGGCCAAAGCGGCCTTTATAGACAGGTGGACTTTATAAACAAGTTCTCTGATCAAGGATCATCAAAAATTATTATCTGAATCGTTCTTTTTTATTCATTTTAGTACCCAAATTAAACTGAATATAGCTTACCATGAAATTGTTTCTTTTATAACTTGAGATTAATAAAAAAAAAAAAAAAAAAAAAAAAAAAAAAAAAAAAAATACATTTTTTAAGATCAATTTATTCAACATTTTCAGGAATTTACAAATCCTTTGCACCACACTGGCCTGGTAACATTAATATGTCTAAATGATCTATTCTCTCTCTCTCTTTTTTGCTAGGTATAGGGGTGTTGCATAGTGAAGTATTATTCTTATCACGCTTCCTTACACCTATACAAACATAATTAGGTCACTTCAGACTCATATCAAACTCTTGCTAATTCAGACTTCAAAGGAAGTTGTTACATAATAAATTACACGGTTTAGTGATCAGAGCAGTGATTATCTGTGTCATTTGTAACTGTCAAATATCTTTATTAAAAATAACTATTTATTTTTAATATAAAAATCGTACACAAGCATAAATAATAAAATATTTTTTCTGGTGCCGAATTTAATCGTAGTCGGTGGCGAATTTTATTGAATTTGAATTGGTGCCAAAAACATTGTT
This sequence comes from Tegillarca granosa, assembly GCA_029721355.1. NCBI lineage: Eukaryota > Metazoa > Mollusca > Bivalvia > Arcoida > Arcidae > Tegillarca > Tegillarca granosa. Next base: position 17,585 of record JARBDR010000667.1, on the reverse strand, counting down.
GCCAAAATGACTTTTCACACTGGTGCCGAGATGACTTGATATTGCATCGTTTTACGATTTCCAAACTAACGAAATTAATGTTCGTTCGCGGTAGAACGGCACATACGGTTTATTTCCCAAGATACATTTGCTTCATAGTCTTAAAACACAGCTTTGAAATGGGTTTGTCCAACACCATAACTTCTGCGAGTTTCCTAGTACTTAATTTCTCCTTTTCAGATTTATTAAACAATTCTACTCGCTGTTCTAAAGTCAATGCATAAAGAAAAAAAAAATCAAATATTACTGCATGTTATAAAATTTAAAAAATGTCAATGTCTTATCGGGATGTAAGCGTTACCCTACATGGCCGCTTAGATACATATAAACAGAGTTGCATTATGGGATTTTTTGTTTATGTCGACTGGTTCCGGAAATTTCCAGAAACTGACGAAGTTTCATAAACATTGCAAATGGCCGCTATAGACAGTTCTGTTGAAGCTTGGGGTCGGAAAAATGGTGGCCGCTGGCCGCATAAGTCAGTGACCGCTATATAGATGTGAAATAAAGAACAAAATTCATTGGGGGGGAATAAGATATGGCCGTTATAGACAAGTGGCCGCTTTATACAAGTGGCCGCTAACACAAGTTAGACTGTAGTTGTAGATTTCTGCAATGAGTTCCATATGTGACACAGTTGTTTGCACTACACCTAATCAATGTTGCCGCCTTGGATAAATAGAAAAGTTGGCACCAACTTTTATCCATAAAATAATTAAAAAAAAAAAAAAAAAGATTCAGAGTAAAGTAAAACAAAACAGAAATGCACATTATGCATATTTGCAAGTAAATGTGCACATCATATGTTAAGTTTTTTTTTTTTTTTTGAAATCATTACGTTAATAAGTTTTTAGTTTTCAAGTGTGTTTATATACTATTGAAGTCTTTGAGGGACTAACAACAAGGTGTAGGCATCTTACATTTTATTTCTATCCCCCCAAATGGTTATTCCATTAAGATGGAGGGCCCTCCCGCTTACAAGATTATAGCATTCTACTTGGTAATATGATAATTGTAATATTTCTATAGGAGGAACTATGGGAAAATACCTCTTACATATTTTATGTTTACGAAAAATGTTATTTGTACCAAAGTTTTAGTTATTTTATACCTCTTAAAAAGACCCCCTTTTTAACTAGGTCACTGAACATATGGAAGTTTGTTACAAATGCAGTGAAACTTTTTTTCAATGCTTCTTTGAAATACTAAACACTATTCAGTCAAAAACTCCATGTTATCTGCAGCTACAAATGCAGTGAAACTCTTCTCAATATTTTGAAGTCCAAAATTTTATTTTATAAGGGGGGACGCCTTGGTGGTCATGTGGTCTAAATTGTAACACTGCATCTTACTGCCCTGCTTACGTCTGAAAGCTGCTTAGAGCAGATTCTAAGGTGATAAAAAATGCTGTATTCCTCTTGGACAATCATGAACTCCACAACCATCAAAGAATTCACCTCAAAGTTGTGGGCCCTTACTGGTTGGCTTGGTAACAGTATAATGGGCTAAGCAGTCTGTTATGAAAAATGTTATTTGTACCATAGTTTTAATTATTTTATATCTTATAAAAAGACTTTTTTTAAAAGAAAAAAAAAAGGTTCACTAGGTCACTAAACATATGGAAGTTTGTTACAAATGGAATGAAATATTTTTGCAATGCTACTTTGAATATCTAAACAGTATTATGAAGTCCAGTCCAAAGCAGCAAATATCTGCAATAACACTGATGCAGCTCTGAACAAAATTTCATTTTATCCGAGTTCTTGGAGGCCAATTGGTCTAAATGTCAAATGCTGCTTGGGGTTTATCCTAAGGTGAAAAAATTTTTTTCTAGGTTTTCATGTTTCCACAACCATCCAAGAATCGACCTCCCTGTCATAGGTTATGATTGGTTGCTTAGGTAACAGAATAATGGGGTAAGTGGTTTGCGATGTGTATCTTTGACATTGCAGTTAAGTGTAGTAGTGCTCTCAAGGCCCCACAATACAGATTAGAGACATTTGTGCATGCACACACACACACACACACACACACACACACACACACACACACACACACACACACACACATGAACTTGTGGTAAGATTTAGTTCCAGAGATTAATAAAAATTGTCTCATCACGGATAACTTAGAAATGCTGATGTGATGTAAAACATCATTCAACCAACAAAAACATCAAGAATTGCCATCTTGAAAGTACTAAAAGAATCCAGTTCAAGGCGTAAACAAAATATCAGAATCACATTTGTTTGCAGTTGAAATTGTAAAATATATAACAAATTCGGCAACTATCAGACAGAACTGGTAAATGGCTGATTTCGTTCTGATTACTTTTACTATTTTTCACTTTTGTTGCACTTGCATATTTTTATTCATTAAGCACCTGTTACAAATGTAACACCTGAAAAATAACAACGCTTAACATATTCCTTAATCATTGTATACAGATTCTTACAAATTTGATATATAATCAAAATTGACAAAAGTAAGTGTCTGTAAACAAAAAACAAGACAACAAACAGACGGTTTGTATTTATTAAAAGTGAAGCACTTTCTCGGACTCATTCCTGAGAAATCAGGGTAACTCCCTGAGGCATGCCGTATTCAATAGCGTTATAATATTGAGTAATGTATTATTTATATAAGTGACATTGGCAGGATATCAAACACGACATGTTTCATACCAGCAAAAAGCTTTGATGTCAGGAGAGGTCTAGTGTGTATGGGTATTTTATTAACGGCAACGTTTTGTTAGACTCTCGCGTAATTTCCTCATGACATTTTTTTTTCATTTAGGGCTGAAATTGATTAAGTAATAAACAAGTTCCAAACTGCATCTTATACAACATTAAATGGAATGTATATTGCATTTAGCGTAATAAACAATGCAAAATGTGCAAATACTTAACGGGTTATACAAACCAAGATAAATTAAGTGATTAAATTACGCCCAACACCAAACGCAAGTCAAATATACCGCATAAAATGTATCATTTTATCCGCAATTTTTTTCCCCGTTTATAGCTGAATTACTTTTACATAACCAACTTTTTAATACTTTTTTAATACTTTCATATTTGAACGGTTATGGGATTTGATATCATGCTGAAGAAACATGGTTTTTGCATTTTAAGAGATTAAAAGACCACGATTCAAGGATGAAAAAGAGGATAAAAATTGAAGAAAAACTTTTGTTTGAAGTTAAGTAGATGTATGCAAATCAGAGATTTGGTAAGATGAATATTTTGGGAATTTTAGATGGAAGCAAATTTTGCGAAATAAAAATGTTTGGAATTTTGTGATAAAACATTTTCAGGATTAAATTTTTATGCATATTGACTGAAAAAATAACAAACAAAATATATATTGACTTTCATGCAAATTTTAAGCATATTTTGCATTTGTAACCATGGCGATAGTGACTTGAAATAAAGATGGAAAACCAAATGAAAAAGGTTGTTGTGTTGCAATTTCTATAAAAATACAGTTACAAGAGTGAAGTCTTACTCTTTTATTGAGACTGACAGTTTAGGAATGGTGGAGAAAACCAAAGTACCACGAGGAAATCACTGAACTTCAGCAAGCAAATTGATGAACTTTTTCATACTAGGATCTGTTCCGAGTGGGATTAAAACCCAGGTGGTGAGAGGCCCTGTGTAAATTTGTGCTTTAGACCACTTGGCTACCAAAGTTCTTTACAGTTACAAGAGTCAATCTCATAAATATCTCACAAAATATCAATTGTTTTACAATATGGAAACAATATAGACAGAAGAAGTCAGAAAAAAATAGGGCTCTCTAAAAATCAAGTTATGAAAATATCAAAAAAAAACCTATAACTGTCAAGCAACAATATGACTCAACCAATTCTATCTTCACAGATAAAAGAGTTCTGGTTTCTAGGCAACAAAGTTATGTTCCTTTTCGTACAATGTCTATAAAGCATTAATTTGAATACCAACAAAATACTGACCCTAAAAATCCTGCCTTCAGAAACAAAAGAGTTCCTATTTTCATACAACAATGTAATTTCAACCCCTAACATCCCTAATGTAACATTATAATAAAACAAACATAAAACCACAAATCTAAAATCTTTCCTCCAAAGACAAAAGAGTTCTGATTTTGGTAAGTAAATTATCTTTCCTAACAATCTCTTTGATACAATTAAACAACAAACATAAAATCCACTTCACTAATACTATGACCACTAATTAAGAGTTCTGGTTTCCAAGGCAACAAAGTAACAATCCTCTTTGATAATTTCTTTGAGGGCCATGTAAATCTTGAGTCAACTGATAAAATATTTCTGTTATAGAATAAAATGAAAGTTTCTTTGAAGAATTAAGAACCAAACAACATACTTATTCTACCATTTATAACTAAAGAGTTCTTTTTTCTTGGTAACAAAGTGACTTCCCTTTTTGATAAACTCTTTGATGAATTAAGGACAAAGTATGCCTGCCAATAACAATTCAGTGTTGAATGACAAAGGGTTCTTTCTAAATTTATCTGGAACAATGCTAATAACAGTGTCTAAAAGTCTCATAAGATCTATGACTTTGTACTAGAATATAAAAAATGTCCTTCTCAAAATGAAGTCTCAGAACACACTATGTTAAGTGATGTCATTTTGGAAGTATCTAGACACATTTATTATTATTGGTGGGGGGAAAAAACTGTTGTTCACGTAAAAAAATTTGCTGGTCACATGACAAAAACATGCTAGTCACATGCCAGACATCAACAATTAAAGACGCAGGCATCTCAGTGGTCAGTTCTTGGAAGGATGGAAGAACATGAGAAAATTTCCATAATTTCAGCAAGTAAACTGACATACTTTTTTATGCCATGATCTGCCAAAGCAGGACTGACACCAAGCAGACAGTGAGATGCACTATGATTCATAAGTACACTTTAGACCACTAAACCATCAAAGCCCTCTGTCAAACCAAAGAGGTGTGGATTCTAATGTAAATAAGTGACTATCTTTTGATGAAGTGAGCTTTATGCCATGTCTGCCTATAATAATTTTAGCTCAACAGACAACAAATTTCTTGATTTTTGGAATAAAGTGACAATTTCTTTGAAGAATTGCCCTTGTAACTCTTCGTAAGTCCCTAAGATACCAATTCTACCATTTCTAACAAGAGTTTCGATATCTTGGGAATAAAGTGACTTGTCTTCCCGACAATTCCTTTGATGGGTTTCTAACACTGAAAAATCATACCATATGTTTATTAAGTGAAAAAGACAGATTTATATATTAACGAAATTCTTCTGACAAATACTGAATTCTTTCAACCAGAACAACCCCTCCCCATAAGAATGTCTTTACAACTCGGTTGCCATTGTGAATTCCTGGTGGCCTTCTCGCAATAAAAGCATTAAATGTCAAACTTCATCTGACATGTTTGTTTTGCAAACAAATCTCGGGGAATTTTTTTTTTTACCATACTTCCCATAACAATTTTTCTTGGTTTTGATGGCAAACACACACACACACACACACACACACACACACTGGAGGAACTTAATACATACTCACACACAAAGATTTCAGATATATCCAACTTCAAAATAAGAATATTAATGATATTGTTGGATAAAAAAAAATTCTCATATTTTCGAAATCTTTTTGAATGTGGTTTGCAATTAACATAGTTTTTGTGGAGATCAAAGTAAAATACAAAATGGGAAAAACACGGCAAAACCAAAAATCAGGATTCCATTTCAAAATAATTATTTTAGATGAAGTAGAAAGAATTATGATTTATTGTACAAATACCCACTGTCTATTTTTGTAATAGAATGAAGTAAAGAAAATTGGAGATTTATGCTTCAGTTAGATTCTTTCAAATACATCAAAATGGTCAATTCAGGGATAGTCGGAAAAAAAAAACTGGAATTCATACTACAAAAAATCACTCACCTACGGCAAGCAAACTGAGAAAAAACTCACACTAGGATCTGCTGGGATTGAGATATGAAGCAAGGTGGCAAGAGACATTTGAAATCAGTAAGAGAGCGTGTCACCAAGGCCAAAATTAAAAATATCTTTGTTTCCCCTTGCCCTACCCTTACTTCTGATGTTGGGTAGGTAGGTTTTTTTTTTTTTTTTTTTTTTTTTTAACTTTTGATATTTGGTAGGTAGGTAGGCTTTTTTTTTTTTTTTTTTTTTTTTTTTTTTTGGAAAGAGAAACGGACCAGAATCTATTAGCACAGAATCGCAGGAAAAAAAACAAAACCAAAACAAAAAACACACAGCATTTTTCAATAACATTTTTTCAGTCGGCGGGATTTTTTACAGTCGGTCGCGCAAGAGGAAACAAACTATATTTTTATTTTGGCCCAATGCCCCTATATTTTTGTAATGAGAAATCTTCTATTGTAAATCAACTTTTATTCACCGCTGTTTATTTATTTTTACAATTCCTGATGAAACAAATAAAAATATCATGTGTTTTCTAAAAAAATTTCTTACAAATTACAAAGCTTTTCGTACATTATACATTAAAATAGGTGAAAAGGTTTACAAGTTTATATTTTCATAGTCCAGTGGTTTTTCTTTGGATACTCCAGTTTTCTCCACTATCTCAAAACTGACTGAATAATCAAGAACCTTGATTCCTTAAACTCTTTTGTGAATAGCCACTGTGGTAGCTCAGTTGGTAGAGTGCTCGCTCCGCAAGTGGAAGGTCGTGGGTTCGAACCCCGGCCTGGTCTGACCCGAAGACTTGAAAGTGGGTAGTGACTGTTCTTTTGCCAAGCACTCGGCATTACGAAATGAAAGTCTTTCGGATGGGAACTTAAAATAAACAAGGTCCCGTGTCATGGCAGGCATGGCACGATAAAGAACCCTGCTGTATAATGCCAACAGCGCAACACACAGGCAAAATTTCTGCACTTTCGTCTATAGCTGACAACGTCTCGATATAAGTTAAAATATTCTTGACTGGGACATTAAACACCATTACTCAACTCAACTCTTTTGTGAATAACTTCTCTTTATTGCACTTTTAATTCCTACTAAACAAATGTCCTTCATTTAAAAGAAAAATCACACTTGTCACTTGTGACAGGTGGTCCCCACTTGGGAGGGATATCCAAAGAGATCACTCAACAAAACCAGAAAAAAATGGAGAAAGTTTTTACCCTATCAGAAAAAAGAGCTTTTAACATGCCACCATGAAATATCACAATTTAACCATCTGTAAAAATACTGAAAAAAGATCTTTCAAGTTAAAAAGATATCATGAAAGATAAACAAGCAAAGATGAGTAAGGTACATAGGCATCTAATAATGAACCAGGTGTTAGTTAAATTGAAATTTATATATCTGGCCAATTACTTATTACCACATACATTTTTTCCACATGTAAATATTCATATCCCACGTTAGGTAGCAATTTACTTGGTTTTATTCAACCAGTGGAGTGGATTAGTGGAGTGGAGTGGACTGGAGTGGAGTGGAGTGGACTGGAGTGGAGCGGAGTGGATTAGTGGAATGGAATGTAGTGTAGTGGAGTGTAGTAGTGGAGTGGAGTGGACTGGAGTGGAGTGGAGTGGAGTGGACTGGAGTGGATTAGTGGAATGGAATGTAGTGTAGTGGAGTGTAGTAGTGGAGTGGAGTGGAGTGGAGTGGAGTGCAGTAATGCTGTTTAATGCCCTTATCACAATTCTTTGGCTTATATCGAGACAGTTGGTTCTGGGATCCGCTTGCAGAAGAAACTGGAGTGCCCAGAAAAAACTACCAAACTTTGGCAAGCAAATTGAATTATTTTTACACTAGGATCTGCTGAGTCCAATTCAAACCCAGGGCATGAGAGGCACTTTGATCCAGAAGTGTGCTTTAGATCACCTGGCCACAAAAGCTCCGAACAAAAGAGTGGAATGGAATAATGGACTAAACTGCATCCTCATGAAGAGTATTTCACTAGAATGAAGCAGTCAGATGGTGGAGGAAACCTAAGTACCCAGAGAAAACCCCTCCCCACAGGGATTAGATAGAGAATTTGCAAACTTTTTCACACAAGTAACTGTCTAGAGTGGAATTTTAACCTAGATGGTTGGAGGCACTGTTTTAAATGATTAAGAACATCAAGGTTTGGGTTGGATGGTTCTTCAACAATATTCCTTAACTTGCAATGATGAGGAAATCAAGTGGTTTATTATTAAATGCACTTTGTGTATAAATTGCATTTTTTAAAGCAATTGCCCAGATGAACAATTCCAATAAACTTTGAGATAATAAGCATTCAGAGCTATTTGTATATAATTTGTTGAACAGTTTCCATCCATAAAAGTAATAAATACATAAATAATAATAATAATAATTATCATAATAAACACCTTTTACATATTTTTTTTTAAATACTTACCACTGCACATGATTAAAGAAAGAAGGAAAATACATTGAATTAGGGTCTGTCTCCAATTCTGTTTTGATCTCGTCATGATTTCTACTTTAAATATGTTATCATTCCTGAAAATATAAATAAATAAATAAATAAATAAATAAATAAATAAATAAATAAATAAAAGTTTAAGCTATATAGTTTTTTAAATGTGACTTTATCAGTATCGTTTTGTCAAATATTTTTTTTTAGTTTCATTTTATTATTTAAGTTTCATTAACAAATGAATAAAAGTTGTGAAAATTCAAAATTTATTATGGACACATAAACAGGTCATTAATCTTAAAACGGAAGCTACCTTAGTTGTTAGCAATACTTAATGCCTATAAAGGTATTCCTAGCTTTAAGTTTTACAGTAAAAGATTCCCCAAAAATCCCATTTCAGAAGCTATTTGATTGGACCAATTTTCTTTTTCATAAATGGCGGACCAGAAAAAATTACATTTGGAAAAGCTGATTGTGATGTTGTGATGTCATAGAGAGAGGACCAATCAGGATGTCAAGCATTATTTCAGTTTTATTTTATTTTTTAAATATTTTAAAAAAATTCATTTGCTGACATTAAGATTGTAAAATACAAACTGGGTACTTCAATTATTCTTGAAAATGACAAATGGTCAATTTAGACCAAAGTTCCAACAGTTGGCAGAGTTTAATGTCTACATGTAGCCCAGGGGCCAATGTGCTGACAGTTAGGACCAAGTTGTAAAATTCTATGAAGGACAGATCCAAATGTTATGTTGGCAAGAAACTGATCATAATGATTCTTTTCATCAGAATAACCTGCATAATTCAGTAAACTTCATTTATCACCAGATGACAAAGAATTAGCATTATCATTACATGGAGACTATAGGCTGCAGCTAATCAAGGGGAGATAATCTCCTAGACAAGATCTGGATCATCAAAGAGCTATCAGTTATCATATGTATAAGGACTGTTGAATGAAGCACCTGTTGTTTACAGTTAAACTACTTATAGCATCTCACTTACTGGCTCCAGGTAGAATAAATAAATACAGATTTATATACTGCTTATATATATATATATATATATATATATATATATATATATATATATATATATATATATATATAATTACAATGTATTAGCTGTAGAAATACAATGAAAACACTGTAAGAATTTTTTTTTAGCATTCTGCAGAACAATCTGATGTTCAATGTTATAATTGAATGTTCCATGTTGAGGCAACTGTTGTTATTTTAACCATTTTATTGTTAAACATCCTTCATTCATCTCCTCTTTTTCAGGCAAAAATCTGACTCATTTTTTCTTGCAACATTTCTTTAACTAAAAATTTTTCTCCAATTTGTCTAATACAATTACGGTTTACTTATGAATTCCATAATAATTTAAAAAAGAAAAAAAGAAAAAAATTAACATGCTGTAAGATGTTTGATACCCTCATTCATTCCCCTTTATTTTTGGAATCAAAGACAACAATAGTTTCTTTCTTTTTGCAGCACACCCTTATCTTCTACTTTTACAATCAATGAAATACATCACTCAGTTCTTGCATCTTTTAATCTCTGAATTCAATACATTCTACTTTAATGAACATGGATGCTGTGATAAACATTTATTTATTGAGTGAAACAAGAAGTTGTTACAACTAGCAAACATATGGACCACCTAAGTAGTGTAAGATTGGTTGAGTGTTGTTTTACACTGCATCAGTAATTTTTCAGCTTTTTTAACAACTACCCCCCCCCCTTTTTTTTTTTTATTTAATCTAGAGGATTTATCTAAATATAACTTCTTGTGTAGTGTGAGTTTATGCATTTTTGTAACATGAGTGCAATTAGGTGATTTTTTTAAAATTGAGTAAATGATTATTAAACGGGAGCCTGGTCATGATTTTTACGCTTAAATCTGAGTGTCAGATTGGAGGAAACCAAAGTGCATAAAGAAAACCAATGATCTTTAAAAAGTGAATTGGTAAAATTTCTCATGATTGGATCTCTGCAAGTTGGATTACAACCAAGGAGGTGTATGTTTTGTGATCCATAAGCAAGCACTTTGGACCACTTGTCCAGCAAAGGCTAATAATGACACAAGTGGTATGAACTCGGAGGGAACTTGGATATAGTTTGCATAAGAAACTCTATGATTTTGAACAGTTGGAATAGTTACATTCAGTATGAGACAACCAGAAAAAATATGTTCTATTAGACAGAAATCTGACATCATCAACAAGAAAAATATCTTAGATAAGTCTATGATCTTGAACAGTTAGAATCATTACATTCAATATGACACAACCAGAAAAAAATATGTTCTATTAGACAGAAATTGTGATCATCAACAAGAAATCCTGACAAAAAATATCTAAGATAAGTTGACACAACCGGACCACCTTAGGTGCCGAAACATGAACCAAAAATGTGACAAAAATGGTGTCTGATGAATAATATCTACGTCTGAACATGCTAAAAGGCATTAGAGTACGATATCTCATGGCAAGATTTCAAAATAACCTGGATCGGTAACAATAACCTGGATCGGTAACAATAACCTGGATCGGTAACAATAACCTGGATCAGTAACAACTTAATAAGAATAATGGATTAGGAATTTAGTGGAACTTGCCAATAAGCAACATCATGTTTCATTCAGAAATAAAAAGCTTTCTCAACAGATATTGATACTTTCTTTTATTTTTGTCGGTTTCGCTAAAACTTTTGGATCCATTGTGGTCCAAGAACATTATCCAACTCTTTTGAACTTTTTTGGAACAGAAAGAAACACTTAATTAAGCAATTGTTTAACATAAGTATAAATGTCAAACTTGAGACTACTCAAGAAATCTCTAAAAATATTATTCATGGATGACAGATATTTTAGTTTGAAAGGAGCCAAATGCTTTTGTCTGGTAAATTATACCATTTTTTTCTTCTGATATTCCAATGTGTTTTAAGTGTTAAAAACATCATTTGAGAATATATTGCTTCAGATTTGATATTGAAATCTCTTTTAATTGAAAATATACACAAAAATCAGAATCCTGTAACAAAGGCTGTTTTACAATCTTATAATACCAAAGTCTTAAAAAATTTGGCCCAATTATAATTAGACACAAAAATCAACCTCAGAAAAAAATAAATCAACCAGATGGAATAATTTGTTTTCCAGTTTGAGAGAGAGAGAGAGAGAGAGAGAAAGAGAGAGAGAGAGAGAGAGAGAGAGAGAGAGAGAGGACACACACTAACAAATCATTTCAAAAGTTTGAATTCCACTCAAACTGATCGTAATTCCAGGAAGTTTAACATGTTTAAAAAAAAATCACCACTCAGTCCAGTTTCTTCCACCTCCCGAGAAAACTGACCCCCTCAACTTAAATAAAAAATCTTGATAGTCATAAAACATATTTCTCCACTCCCTTCATCCTGGTTCTTATGACAACTTAAAAGAGAATCTATCAATGGCCTTGACAGAAATTAAAACTTTGCTTGACAAATGTCTGTGGTGTTTTCTAGGTAATCTGGTTTCCTCCACCATCCCATAACTGACTGGGTGAAAGAATACTGTTTTGTTTAACATCATTACTCAACTCGAGGCAGAAAATTAAAAAAAATCTTAACTCAACTTGAGTCAGAAATTAAAACAATAATCTCAACTCAAATTGACTCAGAAATTAAAACAATCTCTCTCAATTCAAATTGAGTCAGAAATTAAAACAACAATCTCAACTCAAATTGAGTCAGTAATTAAAACAATCTCTCTCAACTCAAATTGAGTAAGAAATTAAAACAACAATCTCAACTCAAGTTGAGTCAGAAATTAAAACAACAATCTCAACTCAAGTTGAGTCAGAAATTAAACAATCTCTCTCAACTCGAGTCAGAAATTAAACCAGTCACCTCAAAGACACTGCTAAAGTTAAAACATGAAGAGATAAATAAGTATATCATAAAACAAGAAAGAAAGAAAGAAATCTGTATGTTTATTTATTTAGTCGTTCTTTTGTCTGTGATTCATCGGACCACAATGATTCAATACTTACTCAATTAACTATAAGTTTTCTTCCTTTACTTATTTATATACACAGTAAAAACGCAGCTGCACAATTACGTAACATAGAGATGTTTCTTAGCATTTACAATCGCTCGCGTTTTTTAATGAAACTTACATATCCCGTATAATCATGTATAAGAATACTGTTCATGTACATTTCAACGTGCATGCACTTGAGAAAGATATATTCATCATACATGCATGCACTCAAGATGGATTATTATATACATGTATATTTCATTTGCTTTATGTTGTGTTTTTCTAAATGTGAATAATTTGGGCCTGGAAAACATTAGTACTTTGAAGATAAATTATTTGGAGATTTTTAATAAGAACATTAAAATACTGACTGTGAATTTAGATTCCACGTAGATTGATGTAGCATTTTTGGGGAGAAGAACATTTTTTTTTTTTTTTTTTTTTTTTAACGAAAACATGCACTTGTTAACAACAAATGAAAGCAAAAACAGGACACAATACAAGTCTGTAATAGATTAATAGATTAATTGAATGGGGGTTTTACGTCCCAGTCAAGAATTATTTAAAATACCTGCCAGTTCTACAAATCAAAGAACTAGTGCAAGTACATAAATTCAAACTCAACCTATATATTTACAGAAACCAAACTTGTTTTCAATGTGTATAAAACATAATAATACAGCAATATACTACATGTATATCCTAATTCTTTGTGTAATTCTGTAATTTTTTTAAGGGTCCTCAGATGAGATCTTAAAAACCGATGCCTCGAATCATGGCAGGCGTGGCACACCAAAGAACCTGCCCTACACATTGCCCTAAGCGCACTGCAATGGTCAAAATTTCTGCCACTTCACCTATAGCTAGTGACATCTTGATATAAATGAAATTTCTTGACTGGGACATAAAAGCCAATTTAATCAATCAATAATTCAATCTAATGTTTGAAACCATGGTCAAACTGATTTTTGTGTCTTTTTAATCTGAAATCAATTCAAACTTAGCCTATATATTCACAGCTATACATATCACAGTGCCTCTCACCGCCTGGGTTGGAATCCCACTCGGGACAGATCCTAGTGTAGGAAAGTTTGTCAGTTGGCTTGCCGAAGGTCGGTGGTTTTCTCCGGGCACTCCGGTTTCCTCCATCATCCTAGAACTGATTGCCTCAAAATAAGTGAAAGAATCTTGACTGGGGCATAAAACACCATTAATCCACTCCACTCCACAGCTATACATATTGTTTACAGAAAACAATGCATCAAAACTATTGCAATCTAAAGAATTCTTCTTGGAATCCTACAGATTGTTAATCAACTTGAAAAATTTAGAATTTGTTCTCAGTTGAGATATTTATCATACATAAAGTACATAAAATGTCTGCTAAAGAGATCAAATATTAGGAAACCATCCATCTTGTCTGGTCACTAAATTTTTCATAAAGGCATACTTAAAAATCTGGACTGACCTCTGGACATTGTTATTAGCACCCCATAATCGATATTTTAATTTCTCATCATATTAGTAAATTGATACATTTTTGTGTGGAAAAACTGTTTAAGAAATGAAAAAAAAAAAACCTTTAATCTTGTCTGATTTAAGCCAGCTTCAAAACTGGCATAATGGAAAATCTGGAATTTGGACCTGGACTATCAACTTTGTCGCAAGATGCATTCTTTTCTTACTTATTTTAGAACATGAATCTTTGATATTTGAATTCTAACATTGGAATTTTTTCAGTCTAATTTATGCATTAACTCAGATAAAGATATCTTTACACATTTAATTCCTTTAAGCATCAGGGCTAAAGTGACCAAATTTTTAAGGCACTTGCCTTCAAATCCAAGAGGTTCACTATTGTGGGTAAATGTTCTAGGTCCAACACAAGAGAAAGGATTCATTTCCTCTACAATTCTGTCCTTGTCATTGTGAAAAAGTGGACTAGCCTCTAAAACGTGTTTATCTAGGTTCAACATTAACTGTCTAGTCAAGATTTTCCAATGTGCCATGTATGTATCCTCTGTATCTTTATACAGTCAATATAAATATTTGTAATGTAAACAATACCATCCCAATTTCAGAAATTGATACTTCAATCTCTGTGACTTAACTCCATTTTATCTACCGCTGTACCACAAAGATCTAAGTTAATACAATAAATATATGCCAAAGAAAAGATCGGAGTCTTTGAAAATCATCAATTTTCCCAAAGATTTTGGCTGGCGGTTATTTCATGAAAAAGGACAGCAGGTTAATCTGTAAGACTTTTTTCTACAAATGTAAATAATTTTTTTTTTATTGTATTTCTGAATTATAAGACTATATTAAAAGATTTTTTCAATAAAAAAAATTATATATAAAAAAAAAAAAAGAAGAAAAAAAAAAAAAAAAAAAAAAAAAAACAGGTCTTTTCAAAATGATCAAAACAGGAAATTTTATTTGGCATGAAATGGATTAAGGATTTATAATTACCCATAATGCATTATGTCAAAATTGATGAGGGGAATTTATACGGTTTAACCATCAGCTTAATTGCGAGGCAACATAACCAATTCAAAGGAAAATAGAAATATTTGGTATCATTATGATAGGACAACATTTGTAGCCCCCCCCCCCCCTTTTTTTTTTCAATTTCATCAAACATTAAAAAAAAAATGTAGAGGGTGAAAATGAACGTTGAAGCATATAAGGTCATTCTAAAACACCTTTGCAAAGATTTACAAATTTTGCACAGCAAGCGAGGAAGTTTTAGACATGTTTTGACTCCATGATTAAGCATGAAAGACGTCTTTTTTACTCCACATTTTCCCTCATGTAATCCTTTTGTACTCACGTACTTCTATGACATGTTGATCAGTAACTGCGAAAAACAAAACCAGAAATGACTCAGGACACATATGTATCTGCATGGGTCTTTTTTTATGGCTTTCATGTTTTAACCATATTTTTGTACTGAAAACCCCCATCAGTTAGTGTCAAGACTGATTTTTAAAAAGCACTGAATCTATCCTTCTTTGAGTTGTTATGGCGATAAATTTTTTATCTGTCCTAAATAGAGGTGGAGAGAGAGAGAGAGAGAGAGAGAGTCTTTTTTTTTTTTTTTTTTTTACCAATATGTTGAGGCGGTCAGTTCTGGAAAGGAGAGAGAGAGAGAGAGAGAGAGAGAGAGAGAGAGAGAGAGAGAGAGAGAGAGAGAGAGGGAGGGTCTAGTTTTTTTTTTTTTTAACTACAGTCTAACTTGTGTTAGCGGCCACTTGTATAAAGCGGCCACTTGTCTATAACGACCATATCTTATTCCCCCCAATGAATTTTGTTCTTTATATTTCACATCTATATAGCGGTCACTGTCTGATGCGGCCAGCGGCCACCATTTTTTCCGACCCCAAGCTTCAACAGAACTGTCTATAGCGGCCATTTGCAATGTTACGAAACTTCGTCATTTTCTGGAAATTTCCGGAACCAGTCAACATAAAACAAAAAATCCCATAATGCAACTCTGTTTATATGTATCTAAGCGGCCATATTGGGTAAAGCTTACATCCCGATGCAGTAATGCAGTAATATTTGATTTTTTTTCTTTATGTCATAGTAAACGGAATGCATTCACTTCAGAGTAGAATTGTTAAAAGGAGAAATTAAGTACTAGGAAACTCGCGTAAGTTAAAGTGTTGGACGAACCCAAATCAAACTATCAGACTATGAAGCAAATGTATCTTGGGAAATAAACCGTATGTGCCGTTCTACTGCTAACGGACATTAATTTCGTTAGTTTGGAAATCGTACCATGATGCGAAATCAAGTCATCTCGGCACCAGTGTAAAAAGTCATTTCGGCAATGATATGTTTTTGTCACCAATTTAAATTCAATTCGGCACCGACTACGGTTAAATTCGGCACCAGAAAAAACATTTTAATATTTATTCATGTTTGTGTACGATTTTATATTAAAAATTAATAGTTATTTTTAATAAAGATATGTAAACAGTAAATTTGACAGCTACATATGACACAGATAATTACTACTCTGATCACTAAACCATGTAATTCATTATGTAACAACTGCCTTTGAAGTCTGAATTAGCAAGAGTGTGATATGAGTCTGAAGTGACCTAATTATGTTTGTATAGGTGTAAGGAAGCCTGATAAGAATAATACTTCTCTATGCACACACCCTATACCTAGCAAAAAAAGAGAGAGAATAGATCATTTAGACATATTAATGTTTACCAGGCCGGTGTGGTGCAAAGGATTTGTAAATTCCTGAAAATGTTGAATAAATTGATCTTAAAAATGTATTTTTTTTCTTGGTTAATCTCAAGTTATAAAAGAAACAATGTCATGGTTAGCTATATTCAGTTTAATTTGGGTACTAAAATGAACAATGAACAAAAAAAGAATGTTCATATAATAATTTTTGATGATCCTTGATCAGAGAATTTGTCTATAAAGGCCATTTTGCTGCATCCCTTGAGTGGCCTTTATAGACAGGTTTCACTGTAATATGTTGAGGCGGTCAGTTCTGGAAAGGTTGAGCAAATATAAGTATTCAAAAGTAAACAACTGACCTTTGAAACCAGATCTTAAAACTTTCTCCTGTTAAGTCTGCCTTTGTTAGAGTAGAGGTCCTAACTTGGGATTAAACACATTACTTTCCACTTCAAAGTGTAGTGCCACTTAGCCACAGATTGCTTCATGATTTTGAGAGACTGGTGGCAAAGATTGCAGAATTAAACGACACCAGTAAGATCTGATGAAAGATGAGAAAATTTCAAAGTTGTTTTATTGTCAGTAAATTCATGTGAGTAACAAGACATAAAAATATAATTTCGGGAAATTTGGGAAATTTGGGAATTTCTCTACTATTAATACATTTTATATACATTTGCACCATCACCTTATAACAAGAACATGAAATAAAAAAAAATTATCTGAATTGTCATTCCTCATAAAAATTTTTTCCTGATATTCAAGAACTTAATAACCCAGATATGAAATAATTGCCATTCTGGGGCAACCCACTGACCAACCATCTATTCATAATCAAAATACAGCTGATTACAAAAACCAATCTTTTAACAACAACAACAACAACAAAAAGTTTCAAATATCTTTTAT
>JARBDR010000666.1:55000-129787 GCA_029721355.1 Tegillarca granosa | reverse complement strand
TAGCAGTGACGTTACCGGTGGTATCCCTGGTTTATTAACTGCTGAACACTGCAATGTTTTTTTTTTCAGTACTACCTTCTCTGTTGGCTGTAATGACTAGTGATACTCTTGTTATTGTCAGATCACCATTCTGTGCTATAGTGCTTTCTGTCAATTGTCCTTTAGTTACACCAGTTATGGTTACAGTAACATTAGGATGTTATATATATATATATATATATATATATATATATATATATATATATATATATATATATATATATATATATATAAGATAATTATTATTACATCTCCTGATTATTTCAATATTTAAATGTATAACTACACGTGCAATAGTATACATTTATATTTATATAATATTGTCTCTATGTCACTAGAAACTACAAACAGACTACAAACTGAGAAATACCCAACTCATTTGAAAAATCGATCACCTATACATAGAAAATACAGTACTCCACCATTAAAGCTACCTCAGGTTTTTCAATTTCCAAAAAAAAATCGTTTTCTAGACATATATTTTTTTTAAACAATAGATACCTTCTAATCAGTATTCATGAGATTCATCTTCTAAAATCTTATTCATGAGGAATGATTTTCTGAAATGTGCACATCTGGCACATCAAAATTTAGCAGGTATTTGTTATATATTTCCTATTAGCTGCAAATAAACGGAATCCTATACGGAGTTGGTCACGTATTTAGCAATGATTATTATTAGCTTGAAGCATGCACAATTAAATACAGAAATTCCAAAGATGAACCATGACATAAATTGCATTAATTGTCTGGAATTAATATCCAAATGTATAAGGAATGATTTAATGCATCCCTTTTAAAGTCACAAATGACAAATATAATGAAATTTGTGTTAAATTTATTGTATTTAACTGTTTTGTCAGTTTCGTTTACATGATCCAGTTTGTTATGGCGTAACAATGTTCTAAAATTAGGTCCCCTAGGTCTACAACTCGCTCGCTGGAAATTAAATGCTATATCAGTATTTATTTGAGTTTTCATTGGGTCGTAGATTAAGTAAACCAATAATCACATGATCTCTTATCACCATCATGAGTTTGAAGCAAGGACACATTTTAACTAATAAAGGCTTATCGGTTCCCCTACAAAGCTTTTAGGTTCGAGTTTTGCAAGTAATAACGGACCACCTTGAAATAAGTGAAGAACTTTTGACTCTGGCATGTGTCCATGCACAAAATCGACATGGCCCCGGATACCTAACTCTTTATCATGAGTAGAACTGAATTGGTAACAGAAAAAAATTGTATTTGACAACACCAAATGTAACCACAGATGCGAAACAATACAAGACAGAGATATTTTAACTTAATAAGTCACCACGTAAATATACATACAATTATACCAACCACCGGCCATAAAATCTCCTATTTTTGAAAGGGAACTAGATCAAGCGTTCTGTGGTTTGCTGATAGTACCATCGTTAGGTCCCTAACTATTGGAAGACTCTGAACCATTTTATAAAATATTTTGCTATCATGATGTCCCTTGATCCATATTCATCCAAGTGACCACGTTTCAACTGATTATTGAGAAAATAAAATTGGAAAAGTGCACTCGTGATGGATAATAGATATACACGAACCAGATTACAGGTTCAACAGGATTGTAGGAACAAGGCGGGTTGTGCATTGTATATTTAACCATAAATGATAATATATACGATATGAACATTATAAACATGAATGTGTATATTTTGGTTCTTTAATTTTCCTGTGTATATATTCAGTTGTCAATTGTATTTTATTCTTATGTTTTAATTTCATGTGTATTATTCATCGATAACTGAGTGGAATGGTTTGTTTTAAAGAACTTAAACCACGCTACAAAGTGCCAGAATGTCTGTCCAACAATTTTAACCAGTAACTCATATGTTAACTCTATGTGTTTTTAAAATTACTATAATTTTTTTTGTTATTTGTTCATGGTCTATAGTCTTGTTGTTTAATGTTTAAGTGAAGGAAACTGACAAAAATAAAAAAATAAATTTAAAGACAAAACAAAGTAATAAACTGGACGCAATGAAAACAGCTGTATAGTACTGCAAAATTAAAACAAATTAGTTATTAATACTTGGCTGGTATCTCTGCTGATAGACTAAACATCCCCAAGGATATCACTGACCTAGAAGGCAAAACATTGTATTGTCAGATAACAATTATTTATAAAACTTTTCGACTTCTTAAATTTTACAATTGCTAAAAAACTAGGCTTTGCTTAATCTTTCAACATATTTTCTTTGCTGGGTTTGGTAAAATACATTTTAGTCCATCTAATTTTCTCATTTCAAAATTAACCACAATGGTAGCTCAGTTGGCTCTTACTCTGTATGTGGGAGGTAGTGGTTTTGAACCAAGTTTGGTCTGAAGAAGACTTGAAAATAGGTAGTCACTGTTTTCCAAGCACGCGGCAATTTAGAAAGTCGGGGTCCTTCAGAACAGACCTTAAAAACTAAAACCCTGTGTCACAACAGGCTTGGCATGTTAAAGAATCCTCTTTGCCCTTTTTCCTTCTTGCAGTGCAAAGTTTAAAATCTCACTTCACTGGTGATGCCACAATATCAATGAAATGTTCTTGACTGGGACATAAAACTCCATTAAATCAACCAATTAATCATTTAAACATCTTACAATTTTTTTTTTTTTTTTTTTTTTTTTTTTTTTTTGAAGCAATTATTAGCTTGGAAATTCTACATTATTTATCTTAAGGAACAAACTATACATTTAATAGTGGAATGTTGGAACTCCCAAAATATAATTATTCGACCTATGCATTTAACAATGAAACCCCAAATTTTTCTAGCATTTTTGTTTTAAAAAAACATTTTTATTATTGAAATTACTTGAATAAGGTAATAAATCGGTGCCAAAACATGAAAAATAATGAACTTCATTTAAGGCCCTTCAATCATCAGTTGGCTCATTATTTCAACCAATTCAACCCCTTTAGTTCTTTTTGACTAACGATGACATGTTTCAAGAGGTTATCATATTCTTAACGGCAAACTTTAATTTTACTTATGTAAATGTTGCTAGAACTGGTTTATAAATTTAGGTAGATCCATTTTTCAAAATTCAAATGTTTACAGAACCGTCTTGAGAAAGCAGTCTTTTCTTTCCTCTGTCCACTGATGTCTTTCAGATATGCTTTTCTTTTGTTTTTCCTTTTTAAGATTCCGTTTCTTATTTGCCATTTTTTGTAAGTCTAAAAATATTTAATAAATTTAAGTTACAGAACCTTAATCACTTAATGTTGTACAAGTACACAAAATTTAGCACACAAATTAAACCACTTCATTTGTGTGATTAGACATTCAATCAAGTACATTTTATGTGAAAACACACACAATTTTATTATATGTGAAAAAACACTTTATATAATTACTACCCAAATCTAATTCAATATGAGTACAAACAGTTAACTCATTTTACATGATTACACACATACAACCAAGTTCATTTATGTTATATTACAAACCTAATACAATTCATTTGATATAAACTTACTCCCAATATTTGGAACTTTTTAATGTAAAAAAAATATAAAAACTTGTTGATTTGTATCTAACAAAAATAAGTCTGGTAATCTGAAATTTGGATATGAGGGAATTTCTGAACAATTTGAATCATATTTTTGGTCCTAATATTTAATTGAAATAGTGTTCGGTCATAAACTATCATATTTTAATCAACTTGAATTATTTTTTTACAATGAATTTTGTGAATTCCAAAAAAAACAAAAAAAAAAAAAAAACATTTTTTTCATAAAAACAAAATAATTGCTTTTGCAATAATTGGAATTGGGAAAGAATATTATGAAATTAACAAATATTAAATAAATTAAGTAAACCCTAAACTTAACGGTTAAATAATACAGTAATGAACATGAGTGATATCACTAAAAATATTACAAAACGTTTTAAATTTGTGTACACTGATTTATCTAGCTGTTTTTTTCGTGGGTTTTTTATTTTGATGATTTGTTTTCAATTTCTTTTTCCTTCGCAATTCTGAAAAATAATAAATATATGAATATTGAAATGTATAAAAAATATTGTTTTGGTTGCCTGGGAATAACCGTTAATTCACAAACAATCAAGTATTAATTTTAATGGGATGCCATTATTAAGCAATTTTTTACCTGCAATAGCCTTATTTCAAACTCGTAATTGTTTATAATTGGCAATTAATGTTTCATTGGTATTAAATTATGTATTCATAAATCAAACAGATGTTAAATAACCAAAGGAAACCTCAGGAAACTCTTATGCCACCAGGTTCCACATCACCATGTTTTTGTATCACATAAACTATCTAAGTAAGCTTGGTTCGTGGCACATCTTACATGCTGCTTTACATTTGTACCAAGTTTCATGTTAATTCGTAAAGACAACTAAGAGATATAGAGTGGACATGGACCGTGATCTTCGATCTGCATAACTAAACATGGCTTATGACATCCCATTATTAAGAACAAATATTAACAAACTTTTAAATTGCAAAAAAAACATTTACAATTATTTTTCGTCTTTAAGAGGGGCATTTCATCTTCGGAATAGCACTTGTTGTCTATTAATCAGGTATGAATTATTACCCATATGTACTAATTGTGAAACAAATACACTATAAGCAGAGGAAGAAGGTTATATTTTAACAAAGAAATTTATAGACTACAAAATAAAAAAATGACGCCATCTTGTTTGTCGGGTTGTTTCAATTTAACTTTTCACAAATCAAACATAAGTCGGAAAATTATTAAGATTACTAAATAAACATTTTGAGTATGTTTTAAATGTCCCTTATAAAATAAACTCTATTTATAAATGTGTGTAACAAAATGTTTTCCAGTATTGCACACACAGAATTTTATTGAATACAAGAAAATATTATTCAGAAAACACCAGGAAATACAAAAAACATGGCATAAATTCGAAAAGAAAATCACCATCATCATCATCATCATCATCAACCATTACTCGAAACTCAATAAGTACAGCATACTTAACCAAAATATCCAATGTACTTCATAGACACAACAGGCTGTCACCATATTTGTTTGCAATAATCATACTTTTTTTTCAACAATTTGAAGAGAGGTGACAGGTCGGCTATTGTTTTTTAATGCAAGAACGTGTGAGGAATCTTATCAGAATAGCTTATTATGTCAAATATGGTAGTTTTTATAATGTATGTTTCATATTTGGAAGTAAATGGTTCTCGCATTAAGAGATAAAAATAAAATATTTTACAATATCCAAAAGAGGATGAAGGTGAGTGCTTTTGGTGGAAATTTTTATACACAATTCTTACAGTTTTCAATAAATGTCCAGGCTGATGGCCTTAATTTCAATTACATGCACACCATTAGTGTATTAATTTACCTTTTTCTTTAGTTTCTTCTACATGGAAATCATCTAAATGAAAATCATTGGTTCGTGTCTGTCTTCTTTTCATACCTCTTTTGTATCTAGTAATATCCCGATCTTTTTATTCTTTTTTATACACCTTGGTAAAAATACCTTATTTTAGTTTCTTTTTTTTCTCCTCAAAGTTTCATTATACTATTTTTAATTGGCTTTGTCTTACTTCAGTGCCTTCATTTCTTTTATTTATTTGCAAATTTTGCTTGATTTAGTGCTTTGGATGTAATTTTATTTTCACGTTATGTGTTGTGCTTTTGTATTTCATGTGCTTATTTGTTTAATTGTGATGATATGTAATTTATGTGTAAATATATGTGTAAATTAGGTAAAAAGCTCCTCAGAGCTTATGTTTTATTGTTGTTTTTAATCATGCCGAATTTAAATAAAGTGATCTTATCTTATCTTGCAACGTGTATTTTTATTTAACCACCTTTCCTTTTCTAATCTGAAGTTCTGATTTTCTTTTTGGCATTTGGAAAACGACATAAGTTTGAAATTTCCTTGACCACAAGAGTCCGAATATTCACTTAATGGTATTTGTCTTGTTTCTGGTTGTCTAAAGCACGAATTCACAAGCAACAGATTATCAACGTTAGCAAAATGTTACCTTATTTTGTTATTTTCAATATTTTCTTTCATGTTTAAAACTTTATTTTTTCAAAAAGTTTTGGATTTTTATAAATAAAATATTGGCATTTTTCTGTTTCTTTTTTTCTGAATTTACAAGCATATGCATGTATTACCAACAAAATGTTTACTTATACGTAACCAAGCAATATTTGCCCACTAAACTTTTATGCCATTATTAAGACATTTATGTGTCAAGGTGTTATCAAGCAAAGACCTCAAACGAAATAAAACATATCTGTTAATCGAACACTTAACATTTGCTTTACGAATTTCGAAAACACGAAAAAAAAATCGAATGTAATTGAAACGTCTGCACTTTCTACTGACTTCATATGACCCGAATATTTCGTTGATTTCTTTAATCTGCCGAATTGATTAAGTTTATATAAGTTGTTTAAATAAAATAGATAATAATAATTCACTGCAAAGTTTCTTTGATTAAAGAAGACAGCAAAAAATGTTTAACATCCACAGTAAATTAATGACAAGATAAATAGATTGAAAATTTTCTAAGATTTTTTAAGTCATCAAGTTAAAGGACCAGTTTAAGCGTAACATGGGCGTAAAGTTACAAGAATATGAGACGCAGTATATTATATTATTGAATAATGAAAAATAGTATTATTAATGATATCATGACGAATGCAATGATGAATATAAAATAATTAACAATTCAGACAGTAAATGTATGTAGGTGTCCTAACATCATGTAAATCATTGGTTTTTATTAAACCCATCTAAAAATTATTATTTATATTATCATAAAATAAATACCAGAAAAAGACCGAATTACAGTTTAGGATAATCATTATCATCATCATCATCATCATCATCATCATTGCCTCTCGTTTTTCATTTATTTTATTTGATAATTATAACATATTTGCCGATATCTGCTCGCTCCGTAAGTGGAAGGTTGTGGGTTCGATCCCCGGCCGGGTCTGACCCAAGACTTGAAAGTGGGTAGTGACTGTTCTTTCGCCAAGCACTCGGCATTACGAAATGAAAGTCACGGTTCTTTCGGATGGGAACTTAAAATAAACGAGGTCCCGTGTCATGGCAGGCATGGCACGATAAAGAACCCTGCTGTATAATGCCATCAGCGCAACGCACAGGCAAAATTTCTGCAATTTCGCCTATAGCTGGCGACGTCTCGATATAAGTGAAATATTCTTGACTGGGACGTTAAACACTATTACTCAACTCAACTCAACTCAACCTTTATCGATTATATAATATCAATTTATCGCTACTCTATCGTAGCATGAGAACTAAAACAGTCTAGCGTTAAGCATAACTTTAATAATAGATCAAGCTATAGCAAAAGATCACAGAATAGATATATTACAAAATGTACACAAAAATTGCTACACCTTGAGATGTCAATAGTATATCACCTATGTAAACTCTCAAACAGTTGCATATCCTCTCCATTAAATCTTTAAATTAAAAAAGAAGGTTTTAATCGGATCTAATTATGTGCAATCAAATTTTAAAATATGAAATTTTTACATATAGTTTATCACTTTTAAATCTCTTTAAATATTCTAATTCTATATTTAGAATATATAGATACTTCCATTAGTATATTTGCAATAACAAGTGTTTAAGAAAAGTAAATGCATCGTGATAAACTCTAACTTACTACAAAAAATATCGCTGGCGTTCAGACTCACTTAGTAATTTTAGAGATTTACATAATTTATATAGAATGACAGAAAATAATAATATAAAAAACTGCGATATTAAACTTATAGGTCAATGAAATCAACGATTTAAATTGTGTACATAAGAAAAGCTAATAACCAAATATTAACGAATCAAAAAAAGCTAATGAAGTTGCTGCAACATCATTATAGAATCATTTGGGTTATTCATTTGTTCGTCTGTCTTTTGTTTTATATGCTATGAACCTGAACGCACCAACAGAGTCGGTGCACTGGCAGTAAAGAATATGCATGCATTACAGCGTTACACCCGATCCAACCTTACAGAGCAACCCAATAGAGCACGTTGGGACATCCTCCATCCGTGTTTAGATTATTCTTCAGAAATTAAAATTATGAGGACATAATAGTAATATATATCATTCTCTTAATCAGAATGGAAAACGGACAATTTGTTTAAAATTTAAACATTATATTAATAACACAAGTCTTCATTAACTTTCTGTACATAAATAATATGAGCAATCATGACATTATTGGCTTTGGTGCTTTCGGTTGGCTAAAATCATGACACGATTGGCTTAAGTGCCCTCGACTTGCACATTTCCTATACATTATTTTTTTTCTACTTACTATTTAGCATAAGACATTTGAATATTTAAATTAAAAAAAAAACCTTAAAAACCCGTGATAAAATTTGTTACCGAACTGATCTGAACCCATCATAATTCTTAAATCTTAAATGTCCTCATCAGGAGGTCAAATAGGTATATAAACAGTTATATACAAGTTTAGGTTTTGTAAATCGCAAATTGAAGAAAATATTTTATATGGTTTGAATTTTTTTTTTTTTTTGTGTGTGTGTGTGTGTGTGTGTGTGTGTGTGTGTGTGTGTGTCACTCGTTTATTTTCCTCAGATATTTTTTAACAGTATCAAAATGATAACTTCATCAAATCACATGGTGTTTCATAAAAGGACTTTAATTCATTGTCTGCATGACATTTTAGACGTGGAATTGGGAAGAGTTCGTCTTTCTTTTTTAAGATAAATTTAATTTGTCAGTTTTCAAGGTTTTAAGTTTGTTTGTAGCATCGTGGACCAACATGTTTGCGTTTAGTTGTTAATTTAGATACACAAATTAGCTTGATATTTGCCCTTAAAGTGTATAAACTTTATTTGAGAAAACAAAAACTGCTGATAGCCTTAACCAGTTAAATTAATAACACAAATGCTTGCTAAATTTTGATGTGCCGGATGTGTACATTTCGGAAATTAATTTCTCACCAGTGTTACTAAGACTAAAACG
The DNA here is from genome assembly GCA_029721355.1 of Tegillarca granosa. Lineage (NCBI taxonomy): Eukaryota > Metazoa > Mollusca > Bivalvia > Arcoida > Arcidae > Tegillarca > Tegillarca granosa. Next base: position 120,725 of record JARBDR010000666.1, on the reverse strand, counting down.
TTTGATAGATAAAAAACATAAGCCAAACAGTTGAAAATAATGAATCTAAAGTTCAAATAATATAAATCCAAATACAGATAAGGAATGCTTTGCATGAGGGTACAAACCTGTTTTAAGAGGCCACTTATGGGGCAGGGCAGAAATGGATGATTAAGACAGGTGGCCTTTGAAACCAGGCTGCTTTCTAGAAGATATCTTTGAAGAAAATCATTCAAATAATTAGAGAAAAAATTGAAGTTATCAAAAAGGGAATTTGGATTTTCATTCCGCAAAAAGCGGACGAATTTATTCTCGGGCAAACGCAAATTTTAAATATTGTTAAGAGGAAATCCAAATTTATATATTTATATACAATTTCATTAAATAAGACAAAGTGAATACTTCTCAAATAATTTAATTGTTTCTACTTATAAATCGACTCGACAATAGCGATACGGTTGCGCAATCAGCTTAACTTAATATCATAAACATTATCATTAAGAAGTCGAGTGGATTAATGATGTGCCCGGAGTAAACCACCGACCGTTGCCAAGCGAACTGACAAACTTTCTCACACTAGAATCTGTTCCGAGTGGGATTCGAACGCTGGAGTTTAATTATAAGAGGTTTATGCTAAATAAACAATCAATGTCACTAAACAAGTTAGTTCGTTTACTGTTTAACAAAATTGTAAACTAAAACATTCACGATAATAACAAAAGTTATAGGAATGTCAAATGAAATTTCTCACATTTGCAAGGCAAATTCGGTTGAAGTCACCTTCTTGAAACTTTTGCACTTTTTAGCAGCACTTAACAAAGTGGCCATCTCAATTAATCAAATGATTTAAATTTTAGAAATAAAAAAATGAATCATTCTATATTTATTTTAAACGAATATTTCTGAATACATCAGAGAAAGTATGTTAATAAGCCTGTTAAAATGTGAATCTATACAGTAATACATATTATTTGTTTTTCTTTTCTTCATTTAATTCTGCAAAAATTGTAAGAAAAATATTTTGCAACCTGATGTACAATCTATCTTTAGACGGCTGAAAAAACGTAAATACATAATAAAATTCCGAAAACGTTAAAGAATATCAACATTTATTCAGCTTTGATAATAACAACTTCTTATCCAAAACAACTACATCAAAAATATTTAATTCCGAACTTTGATAAAATATATATGAGTAGGCAAATACCCTTTAAATTTGTCCCAGGTTACTGAGGTCCATTGTACTTAAAAAATCAAAGTGCCAAAATAAGCTTGGCAGTTAAAAAATCATATCAAAGAAGCACTTGTGGCAAGAAAAAATATTATTATCAATTAGCATGAAAGAATGAGCAAGTCTTAATATTTCCATGTTAAAAATTATACAAAATTTCCCAAATTTATCACCTTATTGTATGTCGTTTTTTATTAGTAATAATATAACAATTATTCACAAATTTACATTCATATATATACATAGTAATCTATATGTCTATAAAAATATGTTTTCTTATATGGAAGCTCTAAAATTTCTTAAAAATAACTAATTAAAAGATGATTATATTAAAAACTAATTAAAAGATGATTATTTTTAAAAAAATTACGAATCATAAACAAAACATAAAGAACAACATGGTAATGTATAGAACTTATGTTATGGATCTTTTACTTTAATTCTAATAAATTTACAAAATGCGATTTTTTATTTCAGTTTTAATTATCAAAATGTTAGAGTAGTTAAGACAGATAAACAGTTTGTTAAAACCAGACAGAATAGGTTACAGAACATTTTCACAATTAGCAAGATGCATACAGAATAATAATAATAAATAAACAAAAAGAGACCATATAGGACTCAACTGATAGTAGAATTACATTCAAAATGTGCATATAACACAGGAAACATCTTAATTAAACAGGTATTTTTTGTTACATACTTTAAAAAAATATTAACAAAAACCAAATGGAAACATCAACTTGTCCAAATACAATTAAGCTGTATTGTTTTTTAAAATAGTAACAAAAATGTCCAGATAATTTTATTTCCTTATTTAAGAAAAAAATATTCATATGTATAAAGGTATAAAGTTTATAAAAAGACATAACTTTCTTTACACCAACTTTGAAGTACGAATGAATACAATTTGCTTTAGAATGTCCACCAATCTACAGCAACTCTTAAAATATACCTATTAAAAATATTATAAAATCATACTCCAGAAAAGGTCACCTGACATATGTACATAATGATAACCCCTTTTAATCCTAATGACTCCAGTACCTTTCCATCAATATTCATTATTTAACCATCTTTCTTAAAATTTTATGATTTCTTATAGTTTCTGCAATTTTTTAAAATTTTTATGTATCAAGATCAGACAAAATTATAACATAAATCTCATGTCAGTGTGGAAATTAAATTCTAAAGTTGTTATGGAGTCATAACTGGAGCTTTAAGATATGAAGGATTGATTATATACTCGTTAAGAAGGTTTGATGATGCACTCATTGTTTCCTATTACAATTTATATATTGTTATTTTAATTATTAGTGACACTTTTGTTTTTAAAACAACAAAACCACAATTAGTCAAAAATAACACAATTACCAGTTAATTTTTTATTCATTCCTCATCATTGCATGTGATCAATGAAAGACATTCTTTTTATAATGAAATGCAATGTACAGTTTATAATAATTAAATGTTTTGATTTTGGATCAACTTTTACTTAATTTTTACTTAATTAACTTTGGATAATCTTTTTTTACAAAAATATAATGGACAAAAGGCTTATCACAACGGAGTATGATTTTATTGTTTGCATTCATTTATTACATTTCAATTCTTCGACAACAATAACACAAATCGGTTTGACAGTTGAAATGAGTAAATTTAAATATTAAGATCTATTCTTAAAACTTAAATGAAAAATTACCTTTTTTGTGCAATAAATAACAGACAAGGGAGTTATATTCAAAATCGTAGACAGTTTTAAATATTCTCAAATATTGACTATGGTTACTAATTACTTTATCATACCGAAAATCATTCTATTTACATTTCTACAATTGTTGCCATACACTCTGATTATATAGTATGGATTATACTTTATTTTAGAATATATCCTTTGGTTTATGTGATCTCGGAAATACCTGTAGAAAGAACTTGTCCGTAAATTGGTCAAAATATATTACAATTTATATATTGTTATTCTAATTATTAGTGACACTTTTGTTTTTAAAACAACAAAACCACAATTAGTCAAAAATAACACAATTACCAGTTAATTTTTTATTCATTCCTCATCATTGCATGTGATCAATGAAAGACATTCTTTTTATAATGAAATGCAATGTACAGTTTATAATAATTAAATGTTTTGATTATGGATCAACTTTTACTTAATTTTTACTTAATTAACTTTGGATAATCTTTTTTTACAAAAATATAATGGACAAAAGGCTTATCACAACGGAGTATGATTTTATTGTTTGCATTCATTTATTACATTTCAATTCTTCGACAACAATAACACAAATCGGTTTGACAGTTGAAATGAGTAAATTTAAATATTAAGATCTATTCTTAAAACTTAAATGAAAAATTACCTTTTTTGTGCAATAAATAACAGACAAGGGAGTTATATTCAAAATCGTAGACAGTTTTAAATATTCTCAAATATTGACTATGGTTACTAATTACTTTATCATACCGAAAATCATTCTATTTACATTTCTACAATTGTTGCCATACACTCTGATTATATAGTATGGATTATACTTTATTTTAGAATATATCCTTTGGTTTATGTGATCTCGGAAATACCTGTAGAAAGAACTTGTCCGTAAATTGGTCAAAATATATGACCATTGTATTGTTTAGTGTTTAATGACCAAAACAAAACGTTGTCTCATAAAATACAATTTTTAAAGAAATTTTTTTAATTTTTTAGAGAAAAATGGGAATATATGAATATTTGAAGTGATTTTAATTGTTTAATGTCCAATAATGCCGTAAAGACCCTTCTCAACTCAAAAGCCTGGCAAAATTCAGAAGAATAAGTGAATCATTATGAAATTTGGATCTGTAAAACCAACTTTCATTTCATCATTACATTTACTTTACAAGATATTTGGTCTGTTAAGCTAATGCAATGCTGGTTTACAGACACTAGTAATTTAAAACATAAAAGTCAATTATACATGTATAGAGGAAAAATGAGACAAGGGACTCTGATTTTAAACCAATAAAACATAAAGAGGAAAGGTAAAAATAAATACGCTTCATCAAAAAATAATTATCTTTATATAACAATTCATACAAACTTTTCTTTAAAAAATGTAAAATTTGAAAAATTAACACCAATCTATATTCAACAATTCAATATTTATATAGTTTTATCTTTATACATTTTAACCATTTAAAAGGTTGTAATTACTACATTTATTTATTTGGTGGTGGCTGTTTGTCTGGCTGGCTGTTATCTGGTGGTAGTGGTTTACCAGACCTATTGAAGTCAACTTCACCATAGTCGGTTTTGCTCTCCAATCCATAGATCACAGCTCTGCTTTCCCCATTTGGCTTACTCTCATGTAAGATATCAGCATAAATAAGACCATCTATGTTCTATATAAGAGAAAAATAAATACATGTAAATATTATCGGTTGAAACGATTTGTCTTTGTAATATCTAGTTGAAACAATAGACAGATCGGTGTTTATTTAGACCTTAAGTATTGCAACTACATATGTTTATTGCTTTGTTAGAAATACAGAACCAAAAATAATGTAAGCAACATTATGAAAATTCATAACAATTAAACTTAAATGACATTTCTTCCTTTGGGAAAAAGTTATTTTGATTTTATTGTAATGCAAAGTAAATTAACAAGCATATTTAGTAGGAGGTGAAAGTTGTAAATAGTTTATTAATGTCAAGGTGGTCGGCTCTGGGATGGTGGAGAAGACTGGACTGACCAGTATCCTTAAGATCACAAACTGACATAAGTAGGTATTATTCTATTACTAGTGACAGTGAATGTGATTCCTAAGCATGCGTTAAGACCACTCTACCACTAAAGACCCTGAGAGGTTCTACTTAACAGGACAGATTTCTTTTATTTAGTTTATAAGTGTATAATTCACTTGTAAAACATATGTGTTACATACTTTGTCTTATGTCTTAATGTTTGTTCATCAGTGTGATGCGCAATAGGACATTAAATTATAATATATTTGTTTCTGAATGAGGGTTGTCAAGCCCTTTACTTTGAAAAGAATCGAGAATTCTTTACAGTGCACCAAAATTTCAAATTGATTAACTTTCTTAAACAACACACACACACACACACACACACACACACACACACACACACATATATATATATATATATATATATATATATATATATATATATATATATATATATATATATATATATATATATATACTGTAAACCGATTTTTTATTAGCACATAGAAATTTTAGCGATTTAAAGATGTCATTAGTATTAGCACAGTTTTATTTTAGCGCTAGTTTGGGACGCCGAAATTTACACCTGTACCCGACTATATAATAAATCTTAAGTAAGTCAACTGTATATATAGATACTATAAATACTATTTAATATGCATGCGTAATCACATATGAACAGGTGATTAGTAGTATTAATTAAGTAAATGAAGCCACACATTTACTCTTTGTCATTCTGTACATGTAAACTTATTTAAAAAAATTGCAGTTTGACGAGAGAGTCCCCGTTGTTTACAAGTCCAAAACACCGATTTTTTTTTTAAGTTCTGGAGTTTTAGTGTTCTTTCAAACTGATTTATTGTGGATTTACTGATTTTCAAGTTTTATTATGATTTAATTCGGATTTCATTCCATTTCAATTTTGTGTGCGTGCGCATATCGTTCTCTTAGCTGAAACGGAAATGGACATTTGGACTGATTGATAAAATTTATTTATTGATTTTCATGCATGTGTAAATCGATATAGCTTCTCATTGATTAAATTAAAAAAAAACAAATTTTTTCTTTGATCATTTTTATAATTATATGACGGGGGAAAGGAATAATATTCAACAATAATAACATTTAAACATCCTCAAAGACGACCGTTTCTGTGGATCATTAGTATTTGCCCGTTACTACAATTTTGTAAAATTTTAGCGACAGTTTTATTTTAGCGATTGAATTCTTACCGCTAAAATTTCACGGTTTACAGTATATATATATATATATATATATATATATATATATATATATATATATATATATATATATATATATATATATATATATATATATATATATATATGATTCAAAACTCATTGCTGAAAAAAAAAACAAAAAGAAAACAAAAAAACTGGTAAATATAAGGAAAATGTATCAGTAATTAAGACTTACCATTTTCATGCATTCTGATCGACTGAAAATTAATGTTATATCCTCACAGAATATGTTGACCATTGCCAGAACTTTTTTTTTTTTGTAAACAATGTAAGCAGAATAAATTGATGTGCACATTTCATTGTTGTTAACATTAACCTAATTTGTTTGATAGACATTAGGTTCTGCACTGGACTTTATTCTTTTTGTTTTATTAATTATGTAATTTATAAGCCTGTTTTTTTTTTTTTTTTTTTTTTTTTTGTTTTATTGAGAAATAAATCCAATGAAGACTTTGCACAGACTAAACAAAAATTGATGTCCGTGCGTAAATTATGTGTAAGGTTATGATCTACCAAAAGTTGTTGTTGCTCATATACCTTGTTAGGTTTAGTTTTAGTTTTTGGTCCTTTTGGTTTCTTCCTTCCATCATCTTTTTCCTGCGCTTTAAAATCATCCATATTTTCATAGAGTGTTCCTGAAATCAAAGTGTTATTTAATTACTGAATAATATTTGCTAGGATACGTATTCAAATGTCCACACTTTACACATGCATGCATAAATTAAGTAAATTTGATAAAATTTGTGTGTTTGGTTTCAAAATGTTAACACATTGTGTTTGTAAAATATACTTGTTTTCTAAAACCCATAATATCTTCCATATTCTCTTTAACAGCTAAATTTCTATGTTGTTAGGTCTTTAAGGAATAAATTGTTATATGTTGATGTGTAACCACAGATACACAATAGTTACGGTAAAACCTTTTTTTAGACGAAATTTGAAAACATAAATCTAGCGAGGGAGAGCAACCGTTTTGGACAATGTCGATTTTAGTCAAGGTAAGTAAGTTATGTGTATAAACAAGATAGGTATATTTTCTTACCATCTTCTGCTGCTTTCTTTCCTTAAAATATAGAATAAAATATTGATTTCAAATCATACTGACATATTGACTATAAACATTTTTATGTGTAGCATAAGTTTTTATTGCTTGGCTGGATTTCATAAAACACCAACAATGTGTACCAGGATAACATGTGTTTACAAAAGTGGCCGTATGTAGCATTTTAGCTGAAGAGATCTTAATTCTCTACAGCATCTCGCATCTTATACAACAGAAAAAATGGAGTAATGACTAAAGGTTCAGACTGATGAACAAAACATTACAAAAACGCAAACATATGTAGCATGTCTATAACAGTTCCATATAATTGGCAGGAGATAACATAACTGTTACGATGTTTTTGACAGGGAACCAATATAATTATCATATGAAGTACTGTAACAGTAATCATGTAGGAAAAGGTTTCACAGCTGCTGTCATATGTAAATTTGGGTATCGTATTATATTTACCCTGCTTGGTTGAATATACACGTTTACGTCAATGATTATTGTTATCAAATTGGTAAGAAAAAGCTTAATTTTACCTGGTTTTCGTTTTTTCTCTTTTGACTTCTTCAACAATTTCTTTGGTGTGGCTCCACCTGCTAAAAAGAAATAAAAACAAATAGTCTTAAGATTAAGTCACTCTTAAAACAGTTTTCCTAGAACTTGTAGACCATAAAAATTTAAGAACGATAAAAAAGTGTGAATTACAACATTTCAATAGGATGATTAATGGTTATGCAGATAATTGACCATATCGGTATACTTGTGCATCTCTGGCCTTAACCTTTTAACTTTTTACCTTGATCTATGTATTAAAATGACCGTTATGTCAAAACGCACAATAAACTGAAAAATTCATTTATCACCTGAAATGTTAAAAAATAACATTTTTTATCAAAGGTAAAAAAATAAGACATGACCTTGACATCATATCAAAGAAAATAGAAAGTTATGGTCAATGCTAAAAATTCCATACAATTATCTATAGCCATTATTGAGATATAACAATAAATGTCTCACTTTATGAAATATGATTTTTTTCGCAAAAAACGCGTTACCTAATTTCACATGAAAAACATAATTTTTATTTTCCCAGGTTTGCTGAACTAAATATCCAATCGAAATTTGAATACATGATGTGGTTTCTTAAAGGAAATTTGTATGACTTTTGGATATATTTAGTAATGACAGCCATGTTAATGGGCGCAGCTAACCCCCGAACACAATTATAAAAGGCTGATAGTTACTCAGACATGATAATCACATTTTTGTTATATATTTACTACCCCTGAGTGGGTACTTTGTGCTGTCAGAAAATATACCATTTAGCAAAATTTTCAGCCGTCTTAATTTTTGTAATTTATTTAAAACTAAGGTCTGTTCCTCATGCAAAGCATTCCTTAGCTGGATTTCGATTCAACTTAATTCTAATTAATCTTAATTTTCAACTGTTCGGCCTATATTTTTAATCTATCAAACTTTTTGGCAACTATTGTCAATGATGAGGAATGATTTTCCGAAATGTGCACATCTGGCATATCAAAAGTTAGCAGGTATTTGTTAGATCTTTATGTTACATTAAATTTTTCCTAGTGGCTTCGCAGGAGATAATTAAATGTAAAGTTTATGCACGACACAAGGCTGACGACGGACCGATAAAGATCGCACTAGCTCATCTGGGCTTTTATAGCTGTAAGCTCAGGTGAACTAAAAATTTTAAAAATGGTAAAAAAGATAAAATAACAGCATTGAGATGTGACAACAAATAAGTCAATAAAAAAATATGGATAATGATGTTAATAATTAATACATCCTGGGAATCGATAGATTTAGGTATTGTAGCATACATTTTTGCAACATAATTTAGTTTAATGCTTAGAAAACTCTCCATTTTCATATTTTTCTTTGCACTCAATATTGTGTCTTTTAAATTTTACCTCAATTTGTTTGTTCTGAAAAAGAGAATTTTTAGATATTTCTCAACCATATGGAAATATTTTGTTATCTTAACCTCTTGTTGCATTTGCTTAAATATGTAAACAACTTTAGTAGAGGTCAAATTTTGACTACTGTTTTACACTCTGTAGAATCACTGGACTTTGATTTTCGATCTCATTTCACAAGTTTTTAAAACCTCTAGCAATTGTCTGAGAATCCAAAATGCTGAACTTAATAGACTGACTGAACAGTATTTAATTTTTCCGAGAAAGACAGGACTGAAACACAAAATAACGATTTTGTCTGACATTTAGATATCTAGATATTCATCCCTTAAATATCAGGCGCCAGGCCGGGTCTGACCCAAGACTTGAAAGTGGGTAGTGACTGTTTTTTCGTCAAGCACTCGGCATTACGAAATGAAAGTCATGGTTCTTTCGGATGGGAATGTATGAGAAGTGATTTAAACAAACCTTTGCCTTCTTTTTCTTCTTCTTTTTGTTTTTGTACACCAGCATACAAAGCTGACGGATTAGGTTTTTTATCATTCTTTGGAATTTTCTGCTCTTCAATATCAACAGGGATTGGACTATTTAATCCACCTTTTCCATTTTTCTGAACTTCAGCATATGGTTAATATTTTTGACTACCAGTGGCACGAGTAATAGCACCACCACATTCTTCTGTCTTTACAATATTTGGTTCAGAAGGTTCATATAAAACATTGTCTCGCATTCCATCTGAATAACAAAACCAGTTACATGTATAAAATAGAGCCATTCAGTTTAAAATGCTCACCATGATATATGGCAAAGATCATGGTTTTTATTAAGTTATTTTAAAGAGTTTAGCCAACATTGCAAAGTTTCTTTGTATGGTGCTTCAACCCTGTAGGCATTTGGTTTTATATGTTTTATGTTTAAAGTCACTGTGGTACTTATCGTGGTTAAAATCAGCTCGTTTTTCTTACTTTAATATGCTTCTTACTTCCTACCATGATGCTTTCCCAATTCATGATAACAATACTTTTAAATGTTGTATTACTTCAGGTTTGATTTTAATGTGGAATAATGTCAACTTGCTTGTTAAATGTATTGGTCATTCAGACAATGCTAATGCTTGGTCTGAATTTTTAGATTTTTAAGTTTTCAACAAGAAAACGTCTTAAAGTTTTATTGAGTCAAAATTAGCTTGATCGACAACAAGTGGCCCAATCGGACATGTATCGCTCAACTTGGAGACAAGTTGTATCTCATTTTAAAGCAACAATGGCCATCTTAGATGCCAAAATCAAGATAATTTTAGTGTAAAGACGAGAGATTAATTTGGACAAATTAAGTCCAAGATTTGTTAGAAGGTGAGAAGGCTATAGAAAACAAAATTATTAATAATTACAGCAATAATTTCTGATATATGAAAAATATAAATGCTTTACCATCTTCAACAGGCTGATTTCTGGCTGCTAATGGGAACCTAAAACAACAAACATTAAGTAAAATGTATTGCAGAAACCATTGTAAAATCTTGGATAAACAGGATGTAAATAAGCCTAAAACACTCATCTGAGTATACACATATTATCTTAAGTTATTTCATTTCATAGAGGGACAGTCGAACAAAATTTTGAAAAAATAAAATCTGCATATATCATCAATAGTAGTAAAACAACCAATTTTAAATAATTCGTTAACGGCCCTGACGTATGGCCTTGAAATAATTTTATGAGCAATTAAATAAAATGTCAAGACCGAAAACATCATGTCATCATCTGTTCATACAGCTTATATACTAAATACACAAGATGAAGCTATGTAACATTTTTTTTTTAAATTGGCAAATGAATCATAAGTTATTTTCCAACTACTTTACTAATTGCATAAACTATATGTCCTATGGAAGCAATAACCAAGTTAGGTTTTATCTTATTATCTACTTCAAAAGAAATGTCAGTTATTTGAAAAGTAACTGTTACCTAATGTTCAAAGCAAAAACAAAGCATTGCACAGATCTAAATGATAAGGCAAAAGATGCGCTTCTGAACAAGTTATACCATTTTTGCAAACTAACGATATAAGTTAACATCTTTGACAATGACACCGATATATCGGATATTTCAATTCTTAAAATATTTTTATCATTTAGGCTTGTATAAAAGTTTAATCTAGACAAACGATCAAGTAATCTTTCTTGTGTTGATAAAAAGGCTGATATGGCCTTGAATAAAGATAAGGTCAACCAACTTTGAATGTAGCATTTTTTAAAATGACGCTTAATTTGGAGTTTTTAAACTTTGGATAGAAGTTAAGTCAATCATTCTTTGTTTTTTTTATTTTTGTCATATATATAATAACTTCGTGAAGAATATGCACTGATGCTTAACCAAAACAAGACACCCAATTCCGCCTATATCGCTCAACTGGCAAACAGGTTGCATTCTGTATACATTTGAACTACGTCACCGAGGGTCTCATCACACCCACCAAATATGGTTCCGATCGGCTCAATAGTTTCAGAGGAGAAGATTTCAAGAAAATAACAATTTATAGCAGCTTATTTACATATCTTGCTAATTATGAGCTAATTCTAAAATCAGGGATGATCCCTGTAGATATCTACTTTCCTAATATCAAATATTTACTAAACTGGTAAGAATTAAAACCTGAAACAGCCATTTTGCACTTTTTGTGATTTAAAGTAATGAAAGCCATATTTGATATTGAAAGAGGTTGATTGGTATAAAATCTACGGACCTTACACATTGAATATGGTTCCGTGTAGCTTAATAGTTTTAATGGAGAAAATTTTCAGAAAAAACTATTAAGAACAGTTCTTTGCCATTTTGCTAATAACATCCCGCTAAATGGTTATCTGTGCACTTTCTCTATATTTATTATGATTAATCGGCTAAAAAATAAATCTGTAATGACTATTTAGCACTTTTTGCTATTTATAGTAACGGCAGCCGTCTTCGATATCGTAAGAAGTTGATTTGTTCCACTTTAATATATTTAACCTAGGGACCTTTAACACCAAATACTTTTTTCCGTTTAGCCAAGTAGTTTTAGAGGAAAGATTACAGTTTACAAAAGCTTGCACCCCTGAACGCTTACACGGATGCACACACGCACTAACTCTTTGTCATGCCATAAGCTCAGCTAGCTAAAGTAATTTGAGATAAAATAAATAAATAAACGAAAGAATTAAACAATAAACAAGAGTATCATGTGTCATATTTAAATTTGGATTCATATAATTTTGGAACTTTAAGATTCCTTAATTTTCAACTGTTTGGCGTATGTTTTTTAATCTATCAAACTTTTTGGCGCTTAGTGTCACTGATGAGGAATGATTTTCCGAAATGTGCACATCTGGCACATCAAAATTTAGCAGGTATTTGCTTTATATTTATATCCAAATGTATTCGCAATGCTGTTATTTATTCCTTACAAAGTCACAAAAGACAAATTTTATGAACGTCTTTGTTTTTTATCGTATTTCGCCTTTTTGAAACCTGTGTTGACACGACCGAGTTTTTAATATATAAGCAAGTTCCAAATTTAGGTCCCCGAGGTCTTCATCTCGCTAGGATATCACTGCTATTCTATCGGCGAACCAAATTTAACAATGTTCATTAGGAGAGTAAGTCAGCGCCGTTTTAATTTTTTCCTGCAGCGTTCATCGTTTACGTGCACATATCAAGCATTTTAATGATAATTAATCACCTCTAACGATAGCAAGTGCATTATTCTAGATCCGTTCATGTTTACAAATTATTTAAATAAACCAACTTTTTCCATAAAAATCAATTGATTGTAAACGTACATGCTTCTCAGCTGATTCAAAATTGTAATATACGTTTAGTAGCATCGCCGAGAGGGACATTCGTTGCTGTTGCTGTTATTGTCGACATTGAAAATGAAACGTACCACATGATTGGTTACACGATGATGCGGTACGCAAAATTACAATGCGATTGTACTAGTTGATCATTCGGTTTGCTAAAAACAATGGTTATCGCAAATTTTGCGCCAAAATAATATCAATTCTGTCCCATTATCAAAATGCCGTTCTAAACATTGATAGTGGCAAGACCTCTTTATCAGTATTATTAATTTATCAAACGGTATATTCTGTGAGAAAAGAAATAGGCCAGTACAAAGAAAGGAGTCTATAAAAGCGAAGTGCCTGGGAAAGCCGTAATGAACCGTACTTTCTGAAAATTTTCGGTAAGTTGTTTCACTTGATTGATGTTGTTATCCCCGAAATCGAGACTTTATCATAATCATTATATATAAACTATAAATTTCAAATAAAAAAAAAAAAAGCTTGAAATCAAAAAACCGTATAACGAAAATATGTGATATTTGCATATAAATACAACTTGACTTTAACCTTTGTTGAAAAAAAGTGGAAGGCACGTGTTTTATGCCTTTATTAATTCGCAGGTAATCCATTTGACCTCTATAAGCTACAGACCACCGATGCAAAATTTAAGTCCATAACCGAGACAGAAATCTCATTTTAATGGTTGTTTGTTAATTAAAAAAAATATGAAATTGCTATTTATTTATCATCACAACGAGGGTATAGAACAATTTTTCTTTGCAGTTTTGATTTATAGTTTTTTGCGAGTATTGGAAGAAAACAATCTCGTAGTGACGCTTCATAACAGTCTCAAGTTCAGCAAATATTTACTCAACTGTGTAACAAAAGCAAATAAAATATACGCAGTAATAAAAAATGTCATTCGTTTTTCGGACAATGATATCTTTTTTCCAGTTAATTAAATCATAATTTAGGTTTAATACGCTAGTGTCATCTGGGCACCTGTATTAAAACAAATGCAATGTCCATTGCGATAGAACCACGAATATTATTAAAAATTTTAAGTCATTGACTTAATCAGAGAGAATGTTAAGCTTAGGCCTTCATACACTACAACATAGAAGGAAGCGCAATAACATGATACAAATATATCGTATTCTAAAAGAAATTATGGAATCCATGTTGAAGTTTTTTTCGTAATCAACAAAGATTCAAGAACAAGGGGAAACTTGTCAAAGATAAAAAAAAAACCTTTTGTAGTCTTGAGTACATGAAACATATTTTTCCCAACGAATTATCAATGACTGGAACAGGCTGTCAAGACAGGTAGTTTTAGCACCAACACTTAACAGTTTTAATAACAAATTTAACAACCAATGGAAGGATGCAGTTTAATAATATGAGCGGGTACCGCTGCTGGTGGAAAAAACTCCCCGAGGGTATCCATAACTCAGTAGGCATTTCTTATTGCTGTCAGAAAATATACCATTTAGCAAAAATTTCAGCCGTCTAAATTTTTGAAATTTATTTAAAACTAAGGTCTGTTCCCTTATGCAAAGCATCCCTTAGCTAGATTTGGATTCATATAATTTTGGAACTTTAGATTCATGAATGTTCAACTGATGAAGTTATAAATTATCAAATACTATTTTAGTATTAAAAGAATTAAAAATAAATACTAGAAGTAGTATTTGTTGGAATTTTACTAGTAAATCTAGGTGTACCATCGAACGTTTTATTTTTACTTTACCAACAGTAAACTTTATTGTCTAACCATGCAGACGTTCGTTTCGATGATTGATCACTTTATCAGTTATTCACTGTTTTTACTTATGTTTACGATCAATTCTTTTCATTTAACAACTTTGATTTTGTATTCATATTTTCTTTCTTATATATACAATTATTATTTATAAACCGAAGCCGAACCTGTGTATCTTAGAAACACTGTACAAACGAAAAGAAGTAGAAGACACATTTTCAATGCAATAAAATGTGGCAGGTACTTGGCTTACATATATCAATCCAGGCATTAGGTTATTTAAAATGCATGATTTATTCTGATATAAAGTTAAATATAGTTTTTTTCTTATTTCATTATAATCACTTAATCAATTTGATCAATTGAAAATTGAATTTTTGTCGACCCGGTAAAAATTTCGAATTTTCTAAAAAATAAATTGTGAAAGTTCGAACATCATCTTACAAAGATACATCGGACTTTGTCACCATGTAAAGGAAGAGCCAAACGTCTTCCTATCAACAGTGAAGCACATACGTCAAAATGAAACATGATAAAAATCAAAAGTGGTACCTGTTCGAAGTAAAGCATTCGATATTATTTATGTCTTAAGTTATAACATGTATTTCTTTACATAAATCAAACAACCTTCTCCTGTTCTTCATATATATGTTGTTTTTATTTGGGTTTGAAATTTAATTTTATTGTTGAAACGAATCACTTTTTCCGTACTTTTTTGGCACTCCTAAGTCAGGAACGGGGCCGCTCCTTATTTTTCAACCTTAAAATCGAATTAGGTGTATTTTGTATAAAAAACTAAAAAGTTAATGTGTTGACAATTTTTTCTAGTTTCAAGTACCGAATTTAAATCAATTGATCTAATTTAAATTTTTTACACCAAACATTGTGCAACAGACCGTCCGAAACCAGAATGGTGTAGTTTGACGTATCCGCCAAAAGTGAAAGTACGCTAAATAAAATGTTCTTATATCTTTGAAAACAAGTTCCGCAGGTAAAAGATCCTTCGGACTAGTCCAAAAAACATAATTCAGTTAAGTTTTCGATTGATTTTCTGTTTGAAATCTGGTTTAATAAATAATCTTTGCTGATAACATGGGAATTCTTTTTGTCATTATTTTGTTCTGGCAGTGTCTTGTGATTTTATTTTACAAGCACAAAATGATTTTTTTTTACAGTAAGAAGTCAGGAATTTCATGAAATGTAAAAGTTTGTACAGTAAAACCTTGTTGAACATTGAAGATAAAGTTATTTCCTGTAATTGACATTGGACACGTAGGTAATTGTCTTTTCCAATGTAACAGTCATAAAATGTAAACACAATTCACCAACCTCAGTCAATATTTTTTTAGACATGGAAACTTTTCCATGTCAGATATAAAAAAGCCAACAATGATATTAACCATTCCTTCACGAATTGACACTCTAGTCTAATAACCTGCATTTTGTCTGTCCTGAGAAGAGTCATAAGGAAATTAAACAAGGGGTTATATAATTATATTATATTATTATATTGATTATATAAAATAAATATCATATAGTCAACTCCGTATATATATTCTAAATACTTCTGACTGAAAATAAAACAAAATAAAATAAAATAAAATAAATAAATAAATAAATAAATAAATAAATAAATTAATAAATAAGATACTTGTAATTAATAGAGGTCTGTTTTAAAAAGTATATACTGGATGTACATGTCCAGATAATCTTTTCCCAATGTGAGCTCTTCCTGAATAAAAACTGATAAAATACTACACACGGAGAACCAGATATTGTTATTTATAAACCTTTTTGACAATGCCTTTCAATCTCTAGCCCTAAAACAAATTACGGTATTCAAGGTCTTGATTTTTAATAAATGAACAACACAATTGTTAGATATTATTATCAGCTTCCAATTTATGAAATTTGTCTATGAAGTTCTATGAGTGAAAAACAGGAAGAATGGATAGTGTTCTGACTCAGGAAAAAAAATATTTAAAAATCAAATTAATGTTTGTTGAGAACCGTGTCAATCCACTGTACCAGATTCATCTCAAATAACGATGATTCCGTCATCCAATGAAATTACTTGAAACTGATTAGTCCAATTTCGCTTGTTGGCAAACATCGCTACATTAAAAACTATCTTATAGTTTTGATTTAACCAAATCAAAATACTGAAATGTTGAACAATTTTACGGTAAATATTACATACAATTATTCATGTTTAAAATACTACATCACAAGTACTCGAGATTCTTACAATATAATCATACACACACGGAAGGACTTCAGAAAAATCTTAACTCACATGATTATTTTTGCGATATAATTTTGGGATTTATGTGTGATTGTAAAAAAGCTGGAAAAGAGAACTTTATTGGAAGTTGATCTTAGACTATCCTTTTGGTTTAGATGAAGCAATGCAAAGAAAAGTGTTCGAATGAACAAGGTGACACCTGCTGAGCATTGACGATAAGTCTATTGAGAATAGAGAATACATGCATTGTAAAAACAAACCGATGACTAAAAAACTAGGCATCTGAGGAAGCCAGCAGAATAATAAATTATACTTTGCAATTGAGTTGAATTAAAGATATCAAACATACACTTTAATCCTCCTCACTTCTTATTTAAATTATAAATTCCTTTTTCGTTTCACTGACAGATTTGTTAGAATGTTTAAATGAAACACACCCACAACATATGCATGACACTACTTACTTGCCATTTCGCCTGCTATCTTTTCCTAAAAACAAAATTTAAGAGAAACAATTATATTTTATGGTTACCATAACAACAGATTCCAAATAGTCTAGCTCTTGTTCTTTATTTTGCTCAATTTCGTATTGCAAACATGAATTTATCATTTAGCAAAGTGTGTTTTTTTATTAATTTTACGGAATGTTCCCAATTTTAATCATTCCACCTGTGTTGCATCAGCTGTATCTTGAGATGTAATGGTTCTCGATAAGAATTCAACTGCTAAAATAAAACTGTCGCTAAAATTTTACAAAGCCAAACACTAACGAACAAAAACTAACGGTGCCCCGAAACGGTTTGTGATACTGTTTGACTGTTATTATTGTTGAATATTTTACCTCTCCTCATCATATAATCAATATCCCTCAATATAAATATTAATCAAGGAAAAAAATTAAATCACATTTATTCAATGGGAAGCTGTATCGATATTGGCATACATAAAAAATAAAAAAATTATTAATGAGTCCACAGAGTCCATTCTCGTTTCAGCAGAAAGAAAGACACGAGAACGCACATCAACTTAAAATGGAATAATACCGAATTGGACCACGTTAATTCCTAAAAATAAGGGGATTTTCAAATACTAGGAAAATCCTGTTATTTAAGTATTTCAAATTCCCCGCGCTCCTATCCAATACATTGGTGCATACTAGGCATGAATTTGCAAATATTTAGTTTCCGCCAAGCCTCTCTCTGGAATCATCTCCATCGTGATAGCTGCTTATTATTTAATCACACCAGTTAACTGAATTTTGTATTTTTATTTCGAACGAAAACCCTACATACTCGATAAAACAGCTTTGGTTAATTGACAAGCAGTCCAGGACCTACAATTTTTGTATTTTCGACGCTGATTGGCAGAATTAGGAATGATGGAGAGGGATGAAGCTGAAGCGACCGGGTCTCGCATGCTGCGTCCACGGAAGCAAACCGGTGGGCAAAAGGAAATTAGGTCACCCCAGCCAACATCCAGAAAAGGCAATGATTATAAACGTCGGCGCCCATAAACAGTTGGCAGGAAAAGACAGAAAGTATCGGTGACAACTTTACCTCCGCCATCGTCAGACTCTGGTTCAGACAGCGAAGTGGAGGTCGCTCCCCTTGGGAATGAGGTGTACCGCCGTTCTTCTGCGCACCAGGTGACTAAAAACAATATGGCGGCGCCCATGAACTCTGGTGTAAATACGGGTAATACTTCTTATTCTACTGTTACATTTTCACCAAATCTTGTTAATTCGGCTCAACTTGCTACAGGAGCCCAGGTCAATTTGGAACCAGACCACATTTCATCTGCCCTTCCCGAATTCGACGACAGTTTAGGTGATCATGTCCCTCAACAAATTCGTTTAAAAGTCTGGGACGATCAATATATCAATTTCTACTCCCTCCTTCCTGACAAGGAAGAGAATACAATTTTAGACAATGAAAGTTCTCCACTAGTCATCCTCAAATCTGGACAAATCGGTCTTGGGCATAGGTCAAGCACACTAAAAAAGGTGTCAAATATTGGACAGTGGACCGATGCATTCATGATATTTGCCTCAATATATTTACAAAAGTATCAAAATGTCCAAATGGCCTTAGATCTGTTAAAATATTGCAGTACTATTCGTTGGGCTGCTTCTAAAGTTCCTGGTCCAGCTTGGCGTCAGTATGATGAACAGTTCCGTCTCCGTAGGGCCAAAAAACCTTCAAAGTCTTGGGCCAGGCTAGACTTGGACCTTTGGTTATTGTTTATTTCTGCCTCCACTCCCTTGAATAACCCCTCACAGAAGTTCAACATTGGGACCAAGGAACTGGCTGATAAACCCAAAGGTATTTGTTGGGATTACAATTGCAACAAATGTACCAGGTCAGGTTGCAAGTTTAAGCACATATGTTCAAAATGTCACTCCCAGCATCCCCAGTCAGAATGCACTCCTTTTCGTGGCCAACAAAACAGAAGCCAGCAAAGTCAGCCAACACCCAGGCCCTTTGTTCAGTCTGGCCAATACCCCAATCAACAAAAATAAACTTGAAATTGCTCTTCAGAAATATCCTAACAAAATAGCTGCACACAAAATACTACAGGGATTTAGGGAGGGTTTTCCATTACAGTATACAGGGCCCAGAATGCCTTGTGAATCTCCAAATTTAAAATCTGCTAGGGAAAACATTGCCTTATGCAGGGAAAAAATTCAAAAAGAAATTGATGCAGGCAGAGTTTCTGGCCCATTTCCTCAACCCCCACTGTCAACACTTCGAGTGTCCCCCATCGGCTTGGTCCCCAAAAAATATTCCGACGACTTCCGTCTTATACATCATTTGTCATACCCTTAAGGGACATCTTTCAATGACAATATTGACCACAGGAATTGTTCAGTAGAATACTCGAGTTTCGATGAGGCTGTGGAGATGGTTCAGAAACTAGGTCCTGGTTGTTTGTTAGCAAAGACTGATATCAAGTCAGCCTTTCGACTCTTGCCAGTCAGTCCATCAGATTTTGACCTGCTGGGTTTCAAATTAGGAACTGAATACTTTTACGATAGGTCCTTACCATTTGGCTGTAGTATTTCATGTGCCTATTTCGAATTGTTTTCTACCTTTTTAGAATGGTATATTAAACAAATGTCTGGCAACTCTGGTATTATTCATTACCTGGACGATTTTCTGTTCTCTGGGCCCAAGAACTCCAAGACTTGTGCCAAAACATTGGAAACATTTATGGACATGTGCAACCATTTAGGGGTACCCATTGCTCAAGAAAAAACCCTGGGTCCTACCACACAACTCTCCTTTTTAGGTTTAGAAATAGACACCAACTTAATGGTTGTCAGACTCCCCGATCACAAAATTCAAGAAATCAAGTCTAAACTCGCCATCATGTTAGACAGGAAAAAAACTAGACTTAAAGAAATGCAATCCCTCATCGGTTCTTTAAGCTTTGCTTGTAGAGCTATCAGGCCTAGTCGTCCTTTCTGCCGTCGTCTCATAGACAGTTTAAACGGAGCCAAAAAACCACACCACTTTATCAAAATTACAAATGGTATGAAAGAGGATATGTCAATGTGGCTTATGTTCTTCAACAGTTATAATGGAATATCAGTTTTTCAAAATACATTGTGGGTAAGGGATTCTGCTCTACATTTATACAAAGATGCTGCAGGGGGTAGTGGTCGAGGTTTTGGGGCCTACTTTGAGGGCAGATGGTCTGTAGGTAAATGGCCCACTCATTGGCACAATATGGGAATTACAAGGGACATAACCTTTCTAGAACTGTTTCCAATTGTAGTAGCCTTTTTCTTGTGGGGACAATACCTTGTAAACAAGCGCATTTTCATACAAACTGACAATCAGGCAGTCGTGTCTATTATAAATAAACAATCTGCAAAATCGCCACGAGTTATGATCTTGGTGAGAAAGCTTGTCCTTCACTTGCTCAAATACAACATTTCAGTTAGGGCCATTCATATATCTGGTTGTAAAAATTTTATAGCTGATTCTCTCTCGCGGTTTCAGTTTTCCAGGTTCCGTCAGTTGGCACCAGGGGCAAGAACAGACTCGGACCCTGTCCCCCAGGAAATGTGGGATTGCTTTGGGACGAAGTTAATCGGCTAATCAACAATTCAACAGCTGTAAATACACAAAAGGTTTACCAACAGGCTTGGGACTCTTTTCAAAGTTTTCGGGTCCACTACTCTCTGTCCAATGAATTTCCAGTGCCACTCGATCATATTGTTCAGTATATTGCTTACCTTTCTTTGAAAAGTCTATCGTATCAAACTGTCAAGACTCGGATTGCTGCCCTAAGTTTTTTCCATAAAATATCAAACTCCATAGACCATACAAAAAATTTTCTAGTCAATAAACTTCTCGAAGGACTTCGACGGTCTGGTAAATCTAAGGATACACGGGCACCAATTACTCTACCAATATTGACACAATTACCTAGGGCATTGGTATGCATTTGCTTTTCATCTTACGAGGCAAAGCTATTTCATGCGGCCTTCACCCTTGCATTCTTTGGTTTCCTGCGAGTTGGAGAGATAGCATTATCTAATTGCAAGTCAAATTCTTCAACTGTGTTGAGCATAAGCGACATTTCAATTCAAAATAGCATGCTCAAGGTAAAAATCCGATTCTCAAAAACTGATCAATTTGGAAAAACCACTACTCTTTACATTGACTCTGTCCCGTCATCAGTTGTTTGTCCAGTCAATGCAATGAAAGCATATCTCTCCGTTCGACCAGCGGCTAGTAACATTTTATTTTGTCATTCCGACTGTAAACCTTTAACTCAATACCAATTTTCTTCAGTTTTGAAAAAATGTTTGAAATTTCTGAACCTGCCTACCCAACAGTTTAAGTCGCACAGCTTCAGAATTGGTGCTGCAAGCTTAGCAAGCATGAAAAATATCCCGCCAAATGTTATTCAGTCTTGGGGCAGATGGAAATCGGATGCATATCGGGGCTATATTCGTATAAAATCACCATTCATAGCCATGTAGTTAAGTATATTGCATGAACTTAGTTTGCTTGTAGCTAGTTTCTATTTCGTAGCTGTAGCTAGTGTAATTTCCAAATACGTAGCTAGTGTTACCTACCAACTCTAGTCTTACTGGAGTTTTAAGTCTTTCAGACATTTGGATTGTTGGCTCTTCCATCGTTTATTGGGCACAGAGGAGAGCACTCAGCCGTCCAGTCGGTCGCAACCTTGGTCTGGAGAAGTATGGTGTACAGATCAGATGGTGTGGTATCAGGGGTATGAAGTGGAGCCAACTACTGACACGCATCCAGCGAGATTTAAGAAACTTTCCTTGTCCCCAGTACTTGGTAATACAATTACGTTGGGAGATGAAACTAGACATTCTCTCACTTTCCAAATTACCCAACACTACAGTTGTCTGGTCCTGTATCCTACCTCGTCTATTTTGGTATGGTGCTAGATCTCAAGTAGCTATTGACAATGTACGTAAGCGAACTAACAGAGAAATTTCTAGTTATATTCTTAAATTAGGTGGTAGAGTAATCACACAATCAGATTTATCGGATAAGGAAACTGGTTGTTATCGCTTCGATGGCATACATTTGTCAGATATAGGAAATGACATCTATCTCAATGCCCTTCAAGGAGCCCTAGAATCATTTTTGATTAAGGATATTCGTAAATTTTAATCTACTTAAGCAACAGGCAGGGATGGTTGAGGCTATATTCCTTAGGTTTTGGGGTGGGGGAAGCTTATTTGGCCGTGGACGTGTATTGACACGTCCATGTGGACAGATCTTGCAGGCTCGTGTTTTTTCAGCTCGTTGAAGCTGGAATCCTTTCCTCTACCTGTGCTCTCCGTGGGTGGAGTTCTTCTACTGGGTTCATCTCCGGTAGATCGTTTACCAAGCAGTGGTAGTTGCTTGGTTTGTGGTTGACAGATCAGGGCACCCATGTGGGGCGACTGTCATTCGTGTTTGCCTGCAGGGTTTGGCCACAGCTGCAAGTGGTATTCCAGTTTGGTATTAATTGTAACTTGATAAATAAAGCTGTGGCCAATTTTATTCCAAAAAACATTCTTGTTGTTATCTTTAAGAATATCTTAAATAAGGGGATTTTCAAATACTAGGAAATCCTGTTATTTAAGTATTTCAAATTCCCCGCGCTCCTATCCAATACATTGGTGCATACTAGGCATGAATTTGCAAATATTTAGTTTCCGCCCAGCCTCTCTCTGGAATCATCTCCATCGTGATAGCTGCTTATTATTTAATCACACCAGTTAACCCACCCACCCTCCCTGCTTGTTTGTTTAAGTATTGTCTATGCTCACTATTTTGTTTAATAATTTTCTGAATTTAAAGTTATTACAAAATAAATTGTAATTATTGTAACAATTTTGCTGCAGTAGTTTTCTTTATATTTGTAGATTGTAATAATACCTGTAGATGCTTTATCGGCCACAGCTCTTTAATAGGATTGTTTGTGAAGTTGGACATTTATAAAGTTATTATATGAACATTATGCCTCTTGCAGCTGATTTGACGTATCATCGGCTTTTCTCGGTGCATGTTGGTCATTTCTGTGGGACAGATCTTGCAGGCTCGTGTTTTTTCAGCTCGTTGAAGATGGAATCCTTTCCTCTACCTGTGCTCTCCGTGGGTGGAGTTCTTCTACTGGGCTCATCTCCGGTAGATCGTTTACCAAGCAGTGGTAGTTGCTTGGTTTGTGGTTGACAGATCAGGGCACCCATGTGGGGCGACTGTCATTCGTGTTTGCCTGCAGGGTTTGGCCACAGCTGCAAGTGGTATTCCAGTTTGGTATTAATTGTAACTTGATAAATAAAGCTGTGGCCAATTTTATTCCATAAAACATTCTTGTTGTTATCTTTAAGAATATCTTAAATAAGTGAAAAAAGCACTAAAATTTACAAGATTTAAAAAAATGGACTCACGAGTTTTTTCTCTCTCCACACTTGTAAATATGTCTACATATAGAAAAACATATAGTAAATGTATGGCTTGACTGATTTTACAAATACTCATCACCTGCTCACAGGGGATTATACATGTATATAAACAAGTATTCATATTATCTATATATACAGTTAGCTTAATTATGGTTTATTATATAGTCGGGTACAGGTGTAAATTTTGGGGTCCAAATCAGGGATATCATTAGTGCTAAAATAGAACTGCGCTAATACATCTGGCATTTTGAAAGCGATAAAATTCCTATGTGCTTGATATAAAGCGGTTTACATTATTTGGTATAAGTTTTTTGAGCTGTAATCTAGGTAATTAATACTGCTTCGTCACTAAGAAATACGAATATATACAAACTTTTCCCGGAAATAGTATATACCTGATATAGTATCGAAATCTTATGTTCTAAATGAATATTTTCTTAAATTATATAGAACACAATTTTGAAATGGAATTAATATAACTATGTGAAATAGAACATTTTCAAAGTTAGCTCAATAATTATTTAATGTAAATAATTATTTATAAGATAACAATGTACTATTTACTATTAATTTTGGGCCTCAGTGTTGAAGCTGATATCAAAGATTCAGTTCTTCTTGGACAGAGGTCAAACCACGGGCTTGTAGGGCATAGTTTGTCCGTTTGTTTAATAATTTTATGTGGTTTGTAACTCAAGTTCCCTCGACCAACTAGAACTGTTAATCTTGCTACAATTGAAAATAAAATCATAAGTTGCGAATAAAACATCATTACCACACATGAAACTCATTAAACTCACAACTTACTCTTTGTTCCTTGAGTCCTCCGTCTATAGAAGATTACACCACCAATGACCACGGAGATAATTATAGCTACCAATATTCCCGTAACCCCACCTGCAATGGCTCTAAATTTACCACTTCCTCGTTTCGGTTCTGAAAAATAACAAAAACTTCTTTATATTACCATCTTATATGATAATAATAAGACAATGCCCCATGCACCTGAATGTCCTACACTATGATTTTGTATAAAAACAAGAGGCACATGGGCCTTAACGCTCACCGAATATGTGTCCAAAATTGTTTGTAAATGCTGACAAAATGTTAAGTAAATCAATTTTCCAAGTTTTCTAAAGTTCAGAACTGCCAAAAATTTAATTTGCCATTTCTAGTCACATTTCACTTAAATGTACATCATAACCACAGCATTAACCGTTGCATTAACTTATGTCTTTGAACTCATGATCTTGAAACATAAACCAAAATGATTATCATATCAAAACCTACAATTTTCATATACTCATTCCTCTACAAAAAGTTAATATCTTTGAAGAATGAAGCAATTCAATTTAACCTTATGCAACTACGTTCTTGACCTTTGAACGTATGACAATGAATCATATGCCAAAATGATTATCATATCAATATCTGTAATACTCTATTATACTTTACAATACAAAAAGTTCCTAGTTTTTAAGATAATTAACCATTTAACTCTTCTTATGCTGACATGACTTTGACAAACCTAAGACCTTGAGCTATATATCAAAAGCATCTCAGATAATTGCCTACAAAATTCCAATATACCTGCGTATACAAATATACAATATTTTTCAAAATAATTAAAAAATGGAACTTATGGAACTATGCCTATGACCTTATAACCTATGACATTAAACCATATATTAAAATCACAGTCATGTGAAACCTACAAAAATGTCTATTTAAAAGTTTTCAATACATATTAGCAGATATATAGATTTATCAATTTCCCCACTAAGTGCCTTACCATTTTTTGCTTCAAGCCCCATTTATGCAAATCTGTAACTAGATGACCTAAGGAATTAAAACCTTAAATAAATGAGGTATATTCCTTGTACATTCATAAGAGTAGGTTTTCAATTTCTCAATTTAGCTTCTTTAAGATTAAGATTTAAGCTTTCAGATTAAGCTTCTTTGTTTATAAATATCTGAAAGGTCTTCTCCCAAGCATGACGGTATATAACACAAATACCTGGTAAATATTCATTTGTCATATATGCACATGTTGGAAAATCATCCCTTATCAGTGACACTAAGGTCTAAAAAGTTTAATAGATGGAAACATAAGCAAAGCAGTTACAAATTGATGAAGTTCCAAGCTTATATAATTCCAAATCAAGCTAGGGAATGCTATATATAATGGGACAAACCATAATTTTAAATACATTTCACAAATTGAGACGGCTGAACATTTTGTTAAATGGTACATTTTCTGAAGCATAAAGCAATGGCTACTGAGCTATGGATACCCTCGATATAAAAGTTTCATTACATGTGGCCCAGTGATTTTGGAGGATGATAGTAAAATGTAAAAAGTTATATACATGAAGCACGACACACGAAAATAGACGCATGACACGACACATGGAGGACGAAAATTGATCATAATGACTCATCTGAACTTTCAGCTCAGGTTAGCTAAAAACAAATGAATCTAAACTTGTACAATTTAAATCAAATAAGTATGGTTTGTAAGTTTTTCAACTGCTTTTGTTACCCAAATATAACTGACAGTTTTCACTCAATTGACAATTATTATCTAGACAGGCCCATAATATCCCATATTGATCATTAATTATAAAAATCAATACTTACTAGTGAATCAATCAGTATTTATAATTCTAGGTTTATAAAGAGAATTTAAGGTAAGTGCCGATACCGAGAGAATTTACTTTGTTCAACATAACAAAATGACCAAATAGTTATCATAGTTGTTAAACATTGATACAAATATTCACGTCAAATCTACATTTGTATATGAATTAATTAATTCTTAATCTGATTAATTAATTTTATCTCATTAATTTTAATCGTTTGGGTAGTGATTTTTTTTATTTATCGTTTAATTTAGCAAATATACTCGCAAGGTTGCACAATCTTTCGCTTATTTTGGGGGCCTCATACACAGGATTGGATAGTTTCAAGACATCTTGTTATTTCATAAAAAAAACTCGAATTGTACTGGATGGACACATGGTTCTCCAGTGTAATTTGAACTGTGTATAATTATACAATATTAAGATTGTACATATCCAAATTATGAAAAAAGATCAATCTAATGCATAAAAAATCGTGCAATAAATTGAAATACCGATCTTTTTAGGAAGAATGATGTACGACGAATAATAAGACAAATTTTAGATATTTTAAATTTTTCTTTAAGGAATAATTTTTTTTAAGGACTGATTTTTTTTTCAAATATTAAAAAACAATTTTTGGAATATAGAAATAATAAAACTTGTATTGTTTTATTAACTTTAATATTTAAGAATTCTATTAACATGTCATTCTGATGATTAGAATTTTAAATAGAAAGAAAATTTAAAAAAAGAGGTCCGTAGCATTTTAACACTCATCTGAGGATATGTGGATATGTCAAAATTGTTTGCAAAGTGCAATATATTATTAGAGAAGAACTACCACAATACTTCATCACTAGTCACACTTACTTTTAAAAGTAGATAATATGCATGCAGTTACTATAGTACAATGAATAATTTCGGAATTATTAACCAATTCAGTATACTTATGCAGCTATGACTTTGATACCAATACCTTGAACCATATATCAGAATGATAGTCATATCAATTTCTACAATATTCTTATATGCATGCCTGTACGAAAAGTTAATTGTTTTCAAGATATTTAACATTTTCAGGTATTATGAACTTGAACTTTGAACCTATGATATTGAATTATATTGCGACATGATGATCATATCAATACGTCCTATATTCTATCACCACAAAGAATTAATAGTTTTCAAGATAAAACGCAATTTCAGTCTCCTTATGCAGCCATGGCTTTGATTTTTGAATGTATGTCTTTGAATCATATATCAAAATGATCAATTTAATACCCGCGATATTCTAATATTTATGCCTATACATAATGGTCATAGTGTTTAAACAATTTCAGTCTTGTTATGCAGCTATGAACCCGACCTATAAATATATGATCTATAACCATATATACGCATATAAAAAAAAGTTTTCAAGATAATTAACAATTTTTGTCTTCTAATGCATCTATGAACTTCAACTTTTGATCATTAATCAAAATGAACTTCATATAAATACCTACAACATTCTGATACACATGACTTTTCAGAAAATTAGTAGTTTTTAAAATGATTAAAAAATTTAGTCTCCAAATGTATCTACGGGGTTAAAAGGCAACTCTGAAAGGCCTTTACTCAGGCATGACGACAACCAAGTTTCATTAAATTTGGCTCAGTGGTTTTCGAGGAGAAGCTTAAGATGTTAATAGTTTACGCATGATGCATGGCGCAAATGCAACAATGCATGAAGATAGATAGCAATAGCTCAGGAGGGCTTAAAATAAGGGGTAGTGGAGATAATCAGTCCATTGTTTTTAAAAACAAGAACCCAAGCATATGATTTTTTTAAATTCTATTTTAAGATTATTAAACAAAATTCTTTCGTTTAAGTTTTCAAAGAAACGTATCAAAAACTTTATGAAATATGGATTTTTGTGGTAAACTGCCATCGAAAACGAAGAAATTTTTACCATACTATGCTGCCATAATGATTTATCATATCAGTTGGGACAAGTTTGATAAAAATTGAACTGAAAGGGTCGCCTCTAGAATGTTAACATTGAAATGTTTATGTACAGTCAACCAATACAGGTTACAACAGCCAACTTGAGAAATTTTCTAAGGTAAGCTAACTTTTTTTCTATAATTTGACTTATTGACCTTATTATTGACCTAACTAGAGTTAAAAAGCTTTGAGTTTTGTTCTTTAAGCTGATATATTGACCTATTTATTACCCCAACATGTCTCATAATTTAAATTTAGCTAGCTTTTGTAAATAAAGAATCGTTCTAAGTAAGTTCGACGAAGATTGGACTGGAATTTGGGTCTTCACATCGTTTTTCCGTAGTTTGACTTAGTGATCTTTTTATTGACCTAACATTACCCCTTTATGAACAACAAGATTATTCACAACAAGACTGATAACAATTGGCCTACAGGAGTGTTAACAAGATTTTTCCCATTTTGATGTAGTCACCTACTTGTTGACAAAAACATAGGTTAGTTTTTGTCAAGATGCTCCAGGTCGGACTAGAATATGGGGCTCAGGAGTGTTACAAAGGGTTTTCTTTATTATTTGACATATTTGGCAAGAGCCATGATTTAGGTAGATTGCATAAAATTGTGGCCTATAGCTTGTTGACATTCAAACGTTGACGCATGACGGAGACGCATGTTGACAAAGACCCATCACAATAACTCACTTGGGCACTTTGTGCTCAAATAAGCTAAAACACGAAATTAATAATCAGGGATATTTAGAGATGAACAATTTTGAACATAAAATTGTGGCCTATAGCTTGTTGACATTCAAACGTTGACACACGACGGAGACGCATGTTGACAAAGACCCATCACAATAACTCACTTGGGCACTTTGTGCTCAAATAAGCTAAAACACGAAATTAATAATCAGGGATATTTAGAGATGAACATTAGATTGTTGAAAAAATGGGATATGTTTAACACACTCTACTTGAAAAACGAAAAGCAAAGCATGTGTATTTTTAAAAATTTAATTCTCAGTACATTGTTAAGAATGTGTGTGCAAACTTTCAAAAAAGTTCAATTTGGCAAAATGTTTTGCCTCACGTGCCAGAATCTACTTTAATTCAGATTATACTGCATAAGAAGAGAAAATAAAATTAGAAACTTTACTATTGATAATAAAAACCTTCTCATCATGCATTTAAGCTATGTTAATAATACCGTCAAGAACTTTAGGCTAATATATTTAAAAAGTTAGAAGCCTAGTAACTGATACGCCTTTTGAATGTTTTTAAAAAAACGGTTGAATTCTTTACAAATAAGGTAGATTGAATTTTAAAAACTAATGTTTACAATAAAATACATGTCATTAGTTATGTGCTGTATAAATATATATAATATATATCGACCTATCCATTGAAAAAATACAAAAACAAATTTATATTACTTCTTTTATGATATTAAAATAACAAAATTAAATCAATGTTAAAAGCGTGTCAATAAAACAACAGTTAACTGACTGAATAGATCGAGGATTTGAATGCAATTACTTCAACAAGGAAGAACTCTGACTTACAGTTTATCATTGTCACAAAGACAATATTACATTTGTGTATAATGATTTTTATGACAAGGGTTATTGTACGGACTATTGAAAAAAGATTATATAATCAAGGAATATACTGCCATCATGCACTTAAGCTTTGTTTATAATGGTGTCAAAGATTTTATAGATAATAGTCAAGTTAAAAGCCTAGTAACTTATAAGCCTTGTGAATGTTTAATTCTTTAAAAGTAAGGAAGATTGAAATTTAAAGATTAATGTTTACAATAAAATACCTGTCATTAGTTATGTACTTTATAAATGTAAATTCCTAATTACCTTTTAATGTCTGTACAATAAGTTTATCAGACAGAGTGCTGTTGCCTTTTTCATTTGTTGAATATATCCAGAAATGATAAGTTGTACTTGGTTCAAGTCCATCAATCTTTATTGTGTAATTTGAATTCTTATTAGTGTCTTTTATCGTGGTATCCTTCGTCTCATGTGTATCTGTGTTAGTATACCTGATTACAAATGTTTGTGCATGGCCTCCGTTAAATCCTCTCTTCCATGTTAGTATTGCAGACTTTGTTCCATTTTCTGCTGATGAGAATTCTGATGGAGCTTCGGGAGGGGCTACAAAAGTTTATATAAGACACAAATGACAAAAAGTTTGATTTTTGTATTCGCTTTATGTTTAAAAACTAAAACTATAAACAAAATCTCTCATTTAGAAACAAAAAATGTTATTCAAGAAATAGTTTATAGTTTACAATTTGTTTTGCAAAATCAAAGTGTTCTTTCCTGATATCGCTATTTGCATTATCATTCCAACCCTGATTGATAGACTGATTTAATTGATTAAACGTCACCAGCTATAGTGGCGGACATTTTACCTTTCCAGTGCGCTTAGGGAAATTTACAAGAAGGGTTCTTTAGCATGCCACACCTGCTGAGACACGGGTATGCGTTATAAAGGAATGACCTCGTGACATTATTTCGAAATGACTATTGCTTGGCGAAAAAAATAGTCATTACCTAATTTCAAGTCTTGGTCAGACCCAGTCAAGGTTTGAACCCCTATCTCCCACATATGAAGATAACACTCTACCAACACAGCTACCGTTCTGGTCTTCAAGAACTTATTGCCTTAATATATGTGATATATTTATTGTGATGTAAAACACACAAAAACACCAATTCAAACTAAATCTAGAGAAATGTATATCACAGTCTTGTAATTTAAATATCACGAGCCATTTGCTCATGCTATCGAGCTGAAATTAAAGTTGAAATGTGAATTACTTCCAAGTATATTTATAACTGTACACTTGGTATTGAAAAACTATATTTGTGAAGGATTATTAAGGATATTATTTTTAGAAACAACAAACTAAAGATTCAGAACTAAACAAATTAATAAATAAAAAGTGATAAAAGTGAAGTTAAGAACATGAAAACATTATAAAATGGCAATTTTGCTTGTTTGGATTTCTGTATCATGTTCACAGGCACCTGAAGTTATGATCTGGAAATCAAAGAATGAAGACAGATTCCCTCCATTATGAATTTGCAATTGGTAATATCCTAGGTGGAAACTCTGTAGTGATGCTATAGTTAGTATGGCTGATTGTCCAGTTAAGTTAACAACCTTCCCATGTACTATTCTTTGTATGACTGTACTAAGTAGTTTTGTTGATGTGCTGTCAGAGTCCGTAAGTGGATTTCTTAAAGCAGTTTTTTTGATCCATGTTATACCACTCATTAATGCTGGTGGGTTGCTAAAAAATTGATGTTGATAGTAAGTTTTTCATGCAATTCGCCTGGTTTGCGAGGTTCTTCTTCAGGTTCAAATTTTGCAGAAACTAAAACATTAATAGAACTGTAGAATATAATTGTTATTAAAATATTGTAGAAAAAAAATAAACACTGGTATTTCAAAAGTTTAGGATTCAATTATTTTTACATTTAATAAAGGGTCTAATATCTTATTGATGATTCATGAGAGCATCTTACTATTATTGAGAAGGTCCGGGTTTCAGTCCTAATTCTGTATTCACCCCATTTCCTGTTACAATTGGAGGCCTTTCAAACCCTGACCGTGCTTGATAAATAACTGGGTAACTCAGTCAGTAGAGCATGTAGCTAATATTAAGTTCTGGTTTGGTCATTGTATCTTTTCTTTCCTCTTACACTTTAAATAAACTTCGTGTCAAGAAAACCTTATTTTTTCACAATGTTTACAGTGTACACTGTTGTTACCTTTCAAATGCCTCTTTGAGATGTATGTTTACGAAAAAAAAAAACTGTTGGGATATGGTAATTAGCAAGTGGATTGTTGAATATTTATCTGGACAAATAAGTAAAATTTTGTCATAATAAGTTCATGTACAATGTTTTAGAAGAGTAAAACATATTAGAGTTGTGCGAACGGATTTATTATATTTTATTTATTGCACACAGCGTGGGGTATGTGGGGTTACGTATAAAAACATAAGTGAGGGGCTTGTTGTCACAGTGAGATGTCACTCTTTTAAAACCAACTATGTTTTTTTATATTAAGTTTTATTTAAAAAAACATTCAGCGTTTTTCAAAAAGCAATAGCATTATCATCAAACAAGAAAATATGATGTTGCATTACAGCAAAGCAACATAGCTATATAAACCTTTCTAGTTATTTCTTCTATTGATCACTGATATTTTAAGATTTGTTTGAGTCATTCACAACTACAACGCAAGCGGCAACATTTTTATATTGATACTTAAAAATTAAATAATAATTTAAATAAATAAATGAACTAATAAATTACAAATAAATTAAAGCTATAGATATATACATGTTCTATATGTACCCATAATGATTGATTGCTTTGTTTATTTGTTCTCAGTTCAAAAATTCAAGTTTTAAATATATATGTTTTATAGACATTATTAACAGAAAATTACCTCTAACATCAAAATATGACGATCCTTGTTGAACAACATTTGGGTTTCTCCCATGAAATCCATTTTCTACAACACAATGATATCTCCCAATATCTTCAAATGTCACTCTAGATATTGTTATTTTTCTATTGCTGTCAGATAGCATTCCAGTAAAATCTGTGTGTGATCGTACACTTGTACTGACTATATTCTGGTACCATCCATGATATGTGTAATTTGTTGGAAACCCATCTGCAGCATTACAAGTAAAAACAACGTTTGTAGCATTCTCTGTTGCATTTTGTAGACTGACTGTTACGACTGGAGGATCTAAATTACATAGAAAATTATTGAAATTACTTGATAATTTAAGAACGTGTCTGGTGCAAAAAATTAAAAAATCATTCATAATCGACATTAATCAATTTAAATATATAACAAATACCTGCTAAAGTTTCATGTGCCAGATGTGTACATTTCGGAAATTAATTCCTCATCAGTGATACACATACCGAAAAGTCAAACAGTTGAAAAATAATGAATCCAAAGTTCCAAAATTACATGAAACCAAATCCAACTAAGGAATGCTTTGCATGAGGAACATTCCTTAGTTTAAAAAAAATTCTAAAATTTAACCAATTATTAACTTTGCCCACGGAGTGGATACACGTCTAATAAATAGCATGCAGATTGCATTTTTAGCCCTGTCATTCAGCTGTTATAAAAAGTTTAAATTCATGCTGGAATGAAAGTACTGACACAATAGACATTATATTGGTTATTTTTCTTATTATAATTTAAATTTTAAAGTTTTTGGTTCAAGCTATTACTTAAAAATGTACTCATCAAAGTTTAAAAAATAATGTCATGTGATCAAAACTCAGATGAGCTTGTTAGCTTCTACTAGATCCTGATTGAAAGTACAATGGCAGTCTTTATAATCCAATAAATAGAAGCAGTCTATTTGTTTTATCAAATTTATTATTATTCTTCTCGTGATTGTGTTATGATACCTTTTTGGTAACTTAAGTCATTTTCCGTATTGTTCATTTCTACAATGTTATTGGACCTGAGGTCCATACATACTATCTTGTTTTAAATTGTTATGGTCATAATACTTACAATACACGACTACGGACAACGATTTACTTGATTCAAAATTAATTTTCCCAGTTGTAGCTTTACATTGATAAGTATCCGCTTGATTTCTATCTATATTACTGAACACTAATGTAGATGAGGTCCCTGTACCAGATGTCTGCTCGCTGCTTCCTCTGTACCATATAACTGTAGGTGTTGGATTACCAATAGCAGAACACTGTCTACTAAGATTATCACCTTCCTGTACTTTTATGTCTATAGTATCTAGAGTTATTATAGGTTTATCTATAAACGAAAAAAAAATTACAAAATTTAAACAAGATTTATAAATCTAGCATATCATAAATTATTTTCTTCTCAATCCTTTGATTTACAATTACACAAAATTGACGTATGAAAAATTTAAAGAAAAATTGACAAAAATTATAGAATATAATATATGCTAGGAATATAATTATAAGAATTGAATCTGATTTCCATTTGGGTGAACAAACTTCTTGTGCATGTTCTAATATAGGTAATTAGCATATACGAAACATGGGAGGAAATAAATTTAATTTAAATAAATTAATCTTAAGGTAGAATAAATACCAAGACAATTGCAGAGCAGTAAATAATATGTCAGTCACCGGCCTTATTAACTTTTAGATTATTCATCATCTTTTACAGTTAACAGCAATATAAATTCATGTTAACTTGCTGCTATTTGCCTTTGATTTAGGAAACTTTATAAATGTTACAACCAATATTAAAAGATTGTCAGATAATTATCTGTTTTTGCTGTAATAAAATAGTGTCAACTCTAAAGCTTAATTGGTAAAAAAAGATGATTAATGTGTCTGTGCGATGTAGTTTAATATGGAATCTGTGTCAGCAGGCTGATATTTTTAGAATTTTGACACATTTAGATTCTATGAATTCCTTAACGAAATTATCTTAATAAATTCAAATAAAAATTGATAAAAAATATAAAACTTAAATGTTGTTAAATAGTTTAAACTAATCATTGTAATTCTTTACATTGATAGTGGCATTTATTTGTAGGATTTACCAATCATGAATTGGTAACTTAAGTCATTTTCCGTATTGCATACCAGTTAAAGAAAAATTCTTTCACTATTTGTCGATTTTTTTTCTGGAGGATCCCCATAATTTCTTGTTTTTTTTTAAATCTTAACAGCTAAGTAGCTATTGTATTCAATATGCCCTACATACCAATAAAAGAATACATAGAACCATAGAAACAGTCCAGAAACTAGGCACTGAAATATTTGAATAAGCCTGATTTAGTTGCACGTTTCATAGCACCTTGACTCATTTCAGGATTTATGCAGATAATTGCTTGGAGAAATTGATGGGTTTTAAATTAAGATAATAATAATAATTAGTATTTCAGTCTCTATAAATGTAATTGCTTGCAAACAAAATAAAACGTAGATCATTATTTGTAAAGCTTTCGGAATCCCTTTATTTTCACTTCATCAGAAGCACCATACACAGAAAATGTTCAACCATGATGAAAATTGCTAAATGTTTAACATACCAATTGATAAAAACATTTTATAGTTGATAATGATTAGATGTTAAATCATAAAGACAAAGGCCAATGGTGTCACTAAATGACAATATCACATTGAACCATGCAACCCTTAAAAATAATATCATTATCAATGAACTTATCATTAACCATTTGGCACTAAATGGCCATGTCATAAACCATCTGCCAAAAATTGCCACAACCATGTGACTCAAAATAACTTCAGTATAAAACACTAAGCACTAATTTACCAAATCATAAACTGTTTTACCAAAATATAAATATTTTAGGTCATCTGATTAAAAGAGTCCGAATCATAAATTTTGCTACTCTAAATGACCATAAAATAAGCGTTGTGTCGTTAAATGACATTACAAGAAGCCCATGGGCCTTAACGCTCACCTGTGGAGATATCAAAAATTATTAGCAAAAAGAAATATACAATGTATTAATTTAAAAAAAAATTTCAAAATGTTTTCAAGTTTATAATTGCCACAATACTTAATTAGAAATCTCCAGTAACAATCCAAGTACAATGCATATTTCAAATCATTAACCATTTAAGTAAGGTTATGCAGCCCTGGCCTTGACTTTTGAACATATGACCTTGATGAAAATATCAAAATTGTCTTCATATCAAGTCCTACAATATTCTATGCATGCCTATACGAAAAGTTATTAGGCCCCTAATGTCACTGATGAGGAATGATTTTCCGAAATATGCACATATGGCACATCAAAACTCAGCAGGTATTTCTTTTATATTTACTACCCCTGAGCGGATACCGCTGCTGGTGGAGTAAAACACGCCGAGGGTATCCATAACTCAATAGGGAGTTCTTTGTGCTATCAGGAAATATACCATTTAATAAATTTTCAGGCGTCTTATATTTTGAAATTTCTTTAAAACTAATGTCTGCAAAGCATTCGTTAGCTGGATTTGGATTCATATAATTTTGGAACTTTAGATTAATTTCTTTTCAACTGTTTAACTTATGTTTTTATCTATCAAACTTTTCGGCCCCTAGTGTCATGAGAATGATTTTCCGAAATGTGCACATATGGAACATCAAAGTTTAGCAGGTATGTTGATATATTTTCAAGAAAATTAACAATATAAGCCATCTATGGAGCTATGTCCTTGACATTTGAACCTATGACCTAAAGACATATATATAAACGATCGAAATATTAATACCTACAATATTCTAATATATTTGTCTATACAAAACGTTAATAGTTTTCAAGATAATTAATCTAATGCGGCTATGGCCTTGACCTTTGAACCTTAAACCTTAAACCATACATCGAAATAATAGGCATATCAATACCTACACTATTGAAATATTCAAATATAAATGCCTATAAAAAAGTTAATAGTTTTTAAAATAATTGACAATTGATACAGCTATGACCTTGACCTTTGTAACTTTATCTGGAGGTCTAAAACACTGATGACAACCTTTTAAGATACAATTAACCATATATTAACATAGGACATCAAGATAACTGCCATGCCTAAATGTACTGACACAATATGGAAAATTTCAAGCTATTGACTCAATCTGTAAAATTGATTTCAATATTTCAATTTTCTTTTACGCTCACATTCAATTTTAGCAAGCCTATATTCGTGTTCTAGTTAATTAAATCCCAAGCTTATTTGATTTGTGAAAATAAAACGATTTCCTATAAATTATTACTGACAAACATTTTTTAATGAAGATTAAATTCAAACATTTTGGAAACGTTCTTATGTTCTGAAGCTAATATAAATTTAAGATTTTATTTTCCAAAGGATTATCCTAGTTATTGCAGCAATAAAGGTAACAATAGGTGCAGAGTTAATGACAAACAACCATTTTTAAAGTGACCTTAACATTATTGTCAATCATCATCTTAAGTAATAAATAGCAATATGTTAGTAGTAAGAGTTCATGGTCAAACAAGCTTCAACTAACTTAAAAGGGATAATGCTTCGAATACCTTACTTCATGTGACATTTTATTTCATTTTTTACTGTTTCTAAAAAGAGCCTGCAATTAAAACTCACAAATGACACGAACCATACTTACAATTAACATCTAAAGTAATTAGTTGTGATTTAACTGGTTGTCTCCCTTGTATATTAACTGCTGTACACTGTAAAGTCTTTGCAGCACTACTTCTCTGTAAGCTGTAATGACCTGTGATACTCTTGTTATTATCAGATCACCATTTTGTGGTATAGTACTTTCTGTCAATTGTCCTTTAGTTACACCAGTTGTAGTAACAGAAATATTAGCTTTAGGACGACATCCATTAGTTATACAATAAAATGCTTTTGGCACATTGTCATATATAACATCTACAGCACTATCCGCGTGTATAGATACACTACTTACTGGGACTGTAATAAAAAATATTAAAGAAACATAATATTTTTATTTAAAAAGATTAAATAAGCACTAAATGAAAACCTTAAGAAAAAGTCATATAAACTACATAAACTTAAGTTTCCAAAACTCTACTTAATACTATGATAGAAATTGTTAATCATAGTACTTAGTAATTGTAAATTGGTGAAGTGGTTAGCAAGTTATTTTTCAAAAAGTTTACAGTGAAGGAAGGCACCAAAATAAAACGGGTATTAAAATGAATTAAACAGATATATATATATATATATATATATATATATATATATATATATATATATATATATATATATATATTTATCCCACCTCAGATGAAAATCTTTGATTTCCATTGGTCAATTAGTAACCTAATATGGGATTGTATTAGGTCACTTTTGATTATCTCCCTTGATTAAGAAAATATATTCGGTCAGTAACGATTACGTCCCCTGTTACCCGGTCTGCAGCCATAATGGCGTCGTCAACAAAGCTTTATTATGTTTCTGTTTTTGCAGTTGAAATAATGTTTTGACATGAAGATCAAGATCTTCGGTGGGATAAATTCGTTACACAGTGATTTAGTGACCTTATACGGAAATATATAGAGTCATTAAAGTTTATATTGGGCTCCGCTATCGCATCGCCCAATATGAATTTTAATGACTCCATATATTTCCGTATTAGGTCACTAAATCACTGTGTAACTAATAATATGAGATTGGCTGCCAAAATGTCGTAATGGCAAACTTTTCAGAATTTTATTTTATTTCATAAAATTGCTTCATTATACATATTGAAAACAATCTAAAAATTCTTGATCATATATACATCGAAATTTAGCAGGTATTTGTTATATATATGTACAATAATTAGAATTTAATTTCATTATTACAGATTGTCGCATGTGCATCAGTTATTATAAGAATGTCAATAAGCAAAGATTGCGATACTTATGTTCCAGAAAAGATCTATGTCTAAATATACCGAGCGTTTGAAGTCGAGAAAAAAATAAGGGATAAGAGATGGAAAGAAGACAATAACGTTAGGTAAAAGAATGAAAATTACATCAGGACGACTAACGCAAAAGACTACTCAGACAAATTAATAAAAATAATTATTTGTTTCTAAAACAAAACAAACAGCTTAAACTTCTATTATAAGGTTTTGAACGACATCAAACAAAGAGGTTTGGTGGCCTAAAGAGCACGTCACCAGATTTACAAAATACATGCGCGCAATTCGGATACAATACTAGTCTAATACGAAATGAAATTCCAGGTGATGGAAAATGTTTCTTTTCTTCTGTTTTTAATGTGGATGGAAGTGATTCTTTTAAATTACGTAACTCTATTTTCAACCCTCTTGAAATACATTCAACAGAGTACAAATATTTTTGTTGAATGTGGATGGGGAAACATCAAACAATATATAATATCTTGGATAAATCAATTATCTTCGAGAAGATGGACACTTGACTTCAAACCTAGCAGACACTTTACCGACAGCAGCAGCTAATACACTGGTGAGAGAAATTATGATTTACCCTCGTGAAATAAATCGACCTTTTTTTGAAAATACAGCCAACAGTAGGCAACTCATATGTTTGTGAACACATATCTGATGCAAATATAGCTGTTCCAGGTTTAGAACATTATGACGCATGGATGAAACCTTCCAAGATGTAATAAAAACCCAGAAAATGTAACTAGGCAAAACCAACCAAAACACCCAAGAAAAACTCGGAATTACCAGAGGTCATAATTCCATTATCTAGGAAGCAAGCACAATATAAAAGTCCAAAGAGGAAAATTAGAAGCAGGAAAAGAATGTCAAAACCCGAAATGTGGAATAAAAACGTATTAAAATCATTAAAAATTCAGCAAAGCGACCTGGAAAATTAACTAGGGTTTTAAGTTTTAATATGGCGAATTTGTTCGTGTTTGTAAGCATTTTTGTTTCAAAACACTGGGTATTGGAGAGAAAAAACAATGGAAAGTGCAGAAAAATCGTGTAAATCAGGAACATTTGCTTCAAGAAATAATAGAGGACGTCATTCTCATAAAAAACTCCCCGTGAAACATTGAATAATGTCAGCCTTCATATTGAATTATATCCAGTAACTGAACTCTACTATGGCAGGGAATACATAAATCGACAGTTTCCTGAAAACAATACTCCTCATACTTTCTCATAATAAAACTCCTCGTGAAGCGTTAAATAACGCAACATGTATGTAACAAAAATATATGAACTTTATAAGGATGAATGCAGAAGAAAAGAAACTAGGGAGTTCAACCAAATATAGAATATTTTTTTGCCAAGAATATAATTTGCTCTTTTCACACTCCGAAAAAGAACCAGTGTAAAATGTGTAATTTATATTTTGCAAAACAAGCAAATAACCATATTAAGGACAGTAATATTGAGAGATATGAACAACATACTGAAAGAAAATTGAAAGCAAATGAAGAGAAAACAGCAGATAAAAACTATAGTAAATTACATATGGATTACAACACAGCTACATTTGATCTGTCCATGTTCAAATTTAAGTCAAGTGTATTATAAAAGAAAGTTAAATTGTTACAATTCCTCATTTTAATTTTTTGCTGATGTCAATGGTACTTTTTTACGTGTAATAAAACAGACGATGAACGTGGGTCGAATGAAATTGGAGTTTGCATATTAACATATTTAAAATCGCTGCCGCCAATAACTTCTCATGTGTGTTTATATTTGGATAATTGCTCGGACCAAAAGATAAATAGATTTGTTTTTGCAGCTATTATTCATGCTGTTATTACAATTTAAAACATTTTAACTGTTGATCAAAAGTTCCTGGAACCTGGGCACACCGAAATGGAATGTGACTCAATGCATGCTGTCATAGAAGCAGCAAAAAAAAAAAAATACCCAAGTACACATCCCTTGTCAATGGGGAACAATACTACGAGCAGGAAGGAAAAGGAATCCGTATACAGTTGTTCCTTCAAAATTTACGGACATTCTTAATTTTCGTGAAATAGATAACAAACTTTTTTCCTCAATATCTGATGAGAAAGAGATTAAAGTCGATCCAAAATTATATGAATCCAAATCCAGCTAAGGGATCCTTTGCATGAGGGAACAGACCTTAGTTTTAAATAATTTTCAAAATTTAAGACGGCTGAAAATTTTGCTAAAAGCTTTATTTTCTGACAGCACAAATTACTGCCTTCTGAGTTATGGATATCCTGGGGGAGGTTTATTCCACCAGCAGCGGTACCAGTTTAGGGGTAGTAAATATATAACAAATACCTATAATAATAATAATAATAATAATAATAATAATAATAAACCAGTTTATTATATTAATTTTATTCCATTGTCTTTTCTATTTTATGTATGATGTATATATTTATTATGACAAAAGGCATAATCACAAATTTAGCACGAAGAACGTTAGTGATGCTCAAGCAATGTCACTTATACCGCACAATACGTCCAATCAAAAGACACACTAAATGTCATTCATGTCGATATTACAGGACCATTCAGTATCCACGAATTATGAACTCTCTCTCTCTCTCTCTCTCTCTCTCTCTCTCTCTCTCTCTCTCTCTCTCTCTCTCTCTCTCTCTCTCTTCGGAACTACTCTGTGGTATTACATCAGTAAAAAATTCTATCTCTTCGTCCACAATTTCGGGCTGTGAAAACGACTGGCTGGTTATTTCAAAGGACAGATCTGGTGGAGATGGCGATCTTTTTGGTGATGGCGATCTTGGTGTTGGGGATGGGGATTTTGTTGGTGAGGACGGCGATATTGTGGGTGATGGCAAAGATCTTGCTGGAGGCGCAGATATTGGTCTCTTTGCTTTTGATCCAACCGAGATATTGCCAAATGTAATACTACTGCTGTTTAAAAGAAAACAAAATTAGATTAGAAACATGCAAACAGACACAAACACAAATACACACAGAGGTATATTTAATTATGGTATCCACACAAATACATATACACACGCGTGCGCGCTTGTGCAACTTGCGTAGAAACATCTGAATTTAGTCGAGTACTTTCCGTTTCTTGATTTCCAATTTCTGTCAAATAATTGCATTCCCGACAGCAAAACGCCAGATATGTGTCTCCTTTTTTTTTTGCTAAACGATATACAGTCAGAGTAATACCTGAAAATTATTAATTATGTCAAAGAAAAAACTACTGATCCCGAACTTTAAATATTTTTTCTTTTCAACAAATAATCCCGTTTTTTGAAATTTCAAAATTAATATATTTTTAAATATTACTGACACGATATATGGTTGATCTACATTATATCAACTTTTAACTTATTCAACTAGTGTTCTATTGCAAGAAATAAAAAGTGTTCGCCATTAATTACTTCCGGTGGAATACGTAAGTAAAAGCATATAGGGGAAAAATAAGGAGAGAGAGAGAGAGAGAGAGAGAGAGAGAGAGAAGAGAGAGAGAGAGAGAGAGATTACCTGTTCCACATAGACGATGGGTCCACTTCTTACAATTCTCGACTGTAAAGCATGCTGTTTACCGCGCACCAATTTACAGCAAACAACAGTTGTCTTCGTTCATCTATACGGTTTGCAAACTACAAATTTACTTACCAACAGTTACTTTTTATAGCACTTTAATTGATACACAATTACTACATCAACAAAACAGTTTGTCTAATTTTCTACAAAGTAGCGACACAATGTTGTTTGTGTTTTTACCAACAAGACAGTTCATGGCTTCCGTTTCCAAATACACCGATAGGGGTTTCAAGAATTCTATCCGTAGTCGGATGTCGTTTATTTCTTGGCCAAAAACTAATCAACATCAAGAAAAAAAAAATTAAATAAATAAATAAATAAACATAAGCTGTAAATCCTACCAAAGCTCAACACGTTTTACATACTTCTTAATACCTATCAAGTTAAAGAATATGGGATTTAGAAAGATGTTAAAGAATATGGTTTTTAACAGGCGATTATTTTTCAATTAACAAGGAATACATATTATTTAAAAAATGTTTGACCGCAATTGCAATTTTTACCCATATACAATATCATCATAATGAGGGTAAAGAAGGGGCGAGTTAGTAGGGAGCGAGTTGGTGGTTGGGGCGATTGATAAAATGGGGGCCAGTTGGTAGGGGCGAGATGGTTAGCGGGCGAGTTGACCATCTCCTATAGTAAAACTGTAAATAGTAACGTTAATCATTCACCTTATAATTACCAGCAGGCATAAAAGGGCTAGTAAATAGTTAATAATGTAATTCATTCATTAAATGGTCGTGTTGGATTTTTTATTTTGATTGTATATATATTTAAATTACACTAATTTAAAAACTGAGAACTATATATATATATATATATATATATATATATATATATGTGTGTGTGTGTGTGTGTGTGTGTGTGTGTGTGTGTGTAAGCTTTCACTTCAAGCAGTGTCACTGCTCTTGGCAATATATATATATATATATTAAATCGTATGTCTCTGATTCAATTTGTTTAGTTTATTCAGATCAATTTTAATACTGTTATGGCTTAAACCATATTGCATATTACTTAGTCATATGAATAAAAATTTATTCCGAATCTAAGTTTATGTATATACTTTTTAACATTACATGAGAATAGTGTTTTTTTTAAAAAAAAAAAAAAAACAAAACAAAACAAAACAAACGCGAAGCTTTCAATAATTCAACAAAGCAATTATATAAAATTAAAGAAGTAAAGATGATTATAATATTTCATTTAGTTAAACAAAGGAGTAAACTTTAATGTTATGACTTTTCTATTTTTTAATTCTCAAAAATTTAGATTCAATATTTGATTTCAGCGATGCATTATCCATTGTAATTATATGCAGGTATATTATGTATGTGTATAAATTGAACGCAGAAATCACAAATAAACTATATTATCTCAAATAAATTCATTTTAACTTAGTTCAATTCAATTTAACTGGTGAACAATTCATATTAACTAGACTATCTCTTATTAACTGGAGAAAAAAAATGATTTTCATATTCTTGTCATTCTGAATCAGGGTTTTAACTTTTATTACTATTATAACGTAGAATTCTGATTAAATGCGAGTAAGTTACGTTAGTAAAGGAAGGTGAATATGCAATTCCCATTAATTAAGTTTAATAAGACTATCTGTGTTCAATCTATTTTAACTGAGTTAAATAGAGTTGATTTAGTCATTGCTACTTTCGTGTCTCATATGTATGTTAGATGAGGATGTTTATTTATCTGATATAATAATTAAACGGTTAATCTTATGATGAAATAAATCGTTCATTGTAAACAGTTTAACTGATTTTGAGACTTACTTTAATGCACAAACTGCAATAATTTATTACACAAGAGGGAGAATATATATCGAGTCAAAAATTGTAACAAAACTTCACTCAATAACATTTTTACAAACAATGTGGCACTTTAATTTTATCATTGT
Organism: Tegillarca granosa; assembly: GCA_029721355.1. Lineage (NCBI taxonomy): Eukaryota > Metazoa > Mollusca > Bivalvia > Arcoida > Arcidae > Tegillarca > Tegillarca granosa. The sequence continues at coordinate 76,203 of JARBDR010000666.1, read as the reverse complement.
TCAGCTTTGATTTATTTACCTTGTACTTTTACTTTATATTCAGCTACAGCACTACCAAATATAAACTCACATCTCCATACTATGTTGTTCTGACTGTTTGTCATCACAGTAGCTGGTATTGTTAATTTATAAACAGGTCCAGGTTCACATGTATACTGGTACAGTGTATCAGATCCTGCTTCTATTTTACATCCAGTTGCTCCTACAGAAGCTCTTTTAGTACCTGTAGCAGTAGTATCAATATCAAGTCGCTTCCAATTTATATCTGAAACATTACTATCCTGTGGATTACATATCAGTGTAAATGATTCACCAGCTACAGCAAACTCTGATAAGCCTGTAAGTGTCCATGTTGCATCTGCATATAGAAACTTGTATTTGTCAGCAAGTAACAAACCAGATACATAATGAGTTTTACGAATAAAAGAAAAATCTTCAAGAATCAAGAACAATTAAATTTTTAAATAGTCAAGCGTTGGAAATTGTTTTACGTCTATGATCTCATAGACGAACTTTTTTACAGCATACGTCAAAGGTCTTACGTCATAACATCTTAGAAACCTCTGACGTCGGTCTCCTGACAACTAGGTCAATTATTCAGTCTACCGCCATATTTGTCTTACTTCACAAAGACGGTGTTATTTGTTTTCTTTATTAAAAACGTGAAAGATGTTAAATATTCAGGTTTAGTCTTTAGATATGCAGTCATAAATGATGGTCGTGATGACAGCAGCGAATTTGAGTTCTGCAGGTGCATCCTATCATTTGTGGATATGTTACGCTGATGACAGGGAAATGTCCCCACACAAGTACAGGATTACCAATGTTTTGGTACCAGCTGGAACCACTTAATTTTGGTTTCTGTTAGTTGATGAATTGTTGACAGTGGTAACGACGTGTTATTGATTGATATTTTTGTACGAGTTAACATTTCCGCTTCGAACTCGGATGCCTCATTTTTGTCCAAACATCCCTCCCTCAGCTTGAAGCCATCGTCATTTATATTCAAAGCACAGTCGTGCACAAATAGTGTGAGTTGTACCGCTCCGATGTGTTTGCATGTTTGCAAGGTCCGTTTGAAATTTAAATATATGCAAGTGATACGTTCTACACACATGCACACCGAACGATTTAGAAATGGCGGTGAAACTAGCGTGCAAAAGTTATGGGTATCCAGTAGAGACATAAACAATGACAATAATTACATTTACACGCAGTCAAAACACGGACGATATACTGATTTAAAAATGTACGTCCTTAATTTTGGTGGTTGGCATTAATAATAAATACATTCATTCAATTATTCTTTTTAATGTGTTGTGATAGCCAAGATCATAATGTGTATGAATTTCAATAAAGCAATAAATATAATAAACAATATTAATTTGTAATAATATACATTAAATACATTATATACATTATATACATACCTGTATGTTTATCAACAACTAAAACTATTACAGCAATAAGTTGCAAGAAACAACGTGCAGCCATGTTGATATTTTAACTTCCTTGTTGTGAAATCGAGGTATATAAGTTATACTGTTTAACTTCCTAGTTGGCTATATATATATACAGTACAGGCCTGTCAAAAGTTAAACACTTTAGTGCCGAATTAGTGCCCACTCGGCAGATTGTCTCGGCCCCTCGGCAGTTATGTCTCGGCCAATAGTAATCAACAGCTCGGCACCTTTTCGGCAGCTACTGTCCATCGCTCGGCTATTTTTCGGCCACTTTTTGACTGCTCGGCACTTTTTCGGCTCCTCGGCACCTTTTCGGCTGCTCGGCTCCTCGGCACTTTTTCGGCCACTCGATCCTAGTATCTAGAAAACATCAGTTCATTAAACATGCCTGCAGTTACGCGTATATCGCAATATTTTAGAGGTAAAATTGTGCGATTATCTAACTCTGGAGTAAGTCAAAGAGAGATCAGTAGGAAAATTAGTAGAGAAGATAATACATGTATTTATATATCAACAGTGTCAGTGAACAAGTTTCTGCAGCGTTTTAGACGACTTTTTTTCAAAATCAAAAGTTCAAATAATCAAGACATTTTATTTACCTACTCTATAAAGGTTACAAAGTACCTGTTTTCTTGAGTTCAAATCAAGTAAATAGCTACGTTTACGGAAAATCAGTCTTTCTAAAACAAGGTAGTGTAACGAATACCAAAGACGGTTGAGATGATATAGTGAAATTTGATAGTAAAAAAACACAATGTATTGAAATAATTTTTAAGCCAAAATATATGCTTTAATATATTATAGTGGCTGGTATCGGACATAAAACGAATATGTTTATGAAATTATTTGTCCGCTTTAATGTAAAATTTCAACGAGTGTTAAAAATGTTATGAATTCGCCTGCTTAAGACACTTGATTTCCTCTACCAACAACAATAAAACATATCGCTTTGTATTCTAAAATATTGGTTGGAATGTTATAATGCTGTCTGACGTCGCAACAACAATTTGTCAGCTATTGAAACATGAGGAAGGTTAATCTCTGTTGATAAATTAATAAAAATTTCGTATATGTATACAGTGAGTAAATGTGTGATTCACAATGCTCAATACTATCGCGCAATCGCGGCAACATTTTGGTACAGTTTAGCTCAACCAGTAAGTATTATAAGTTACATGGTTTGTCATTAAGTGTCCGGTACGGAATGATACAGGGTCAGTAGAAAAGATACCGGGTGAGGCATGAACATTTTTACCCTACCGATGACCCAATGCTAGATCTTTGTTTTAAAATAGAAAGATTGCTGATGAAAGAAATTTAAAAAAATATCCGAGTGCAATAAACTATTACAATAAGGAATCACTTAATAAGGTTTAATGCATGTTATTTAATAATATAACATTTGAACTTCAGAATAAATAAATAAATAAGTAATAATAATAAAAAAATGAACTGTCCTTTAAGTGTTTTGAACCGCACCTACACAGTAGAAATTTGTAAAATGACGTACTTGTGACGTATACAATGAGTTAAAGCTAGGTCATTTTTGTTGACGTTTACGTTAGCGACAGGGGACGTTACTCTAACCCACCCGGTATCAGCCTTGCTGACCCAGTATTTTTGCGCGTGCGGCTATGTACCAAATGATACTGGGTTGGTCATGTGATTCAATTTAGCCAATCACTATCATAGAAATTAGTCAGAGGTAGGGTAATTCGATATGCATTCTTTAATTTACACTGTTATTATTTTTTTCTTATGTCGATTTGGAATTTAAGCCCTAATTAACGCCCCGCGCAGCTTACGATCGACTTTTTTAAAGTCGTATGTCTTCATTATAGTATTGTGTAGCTGTTATGTAAAATTAAAGAAATCAATTTGAAATTATTAGTTCAAAACCTTGCAAAGCATGACTTAAAAATTGAAATTCGTTAACCAAATACATTATTATTATTATTATTATTAAGATGAAGATGTAGCAAAATACCTTCCACATAGTTGTTAGTGTGCAATAAGTATCGATATTTGCCCTAAGCTTTGTCCTGATCAGGGGACTTCAAATTCTATTTTTCATGTAATGAAACAAATTTACCATTATGTTAAGAAATAAATGTTATGGACGGAAAATAATTGCTACTATAAATATAGATAAATGCTATTCATATTCGCGTAGAATGATGCAAATCAAAACAATTAAGTGTTGAATATACATTTAAGCGCCCGAGTGTGTGTGTGTGTGTGTGTGTGTGTGTGTGTGTGTGTGTGTGTGTGTGTGTGTGTGTGTTTGCGCACGCGGGTGTACGTGTTATTCTTTCCCAATATAAACGAGCTGTTGAATGGTGGACTATATACTGTGAAATTTAGGGATTTCAAAATGCCACTTTTATTTTAGCGCCAGTTGTTACCCTGTTGCGGACCCCAAATTTTATATACACCTGTCTATTTAATAAATCTTAAGCTACCTGTATATTTAAAGATAAAATACTAGTATAAATACATGTGTAATCACCTGTAAACAGGTGATACGTAGTATTGATAAAAAAAATTAAGCCATACATGCAGTTTTTGTTATTTTTGCACATGTGGATATTTTTATTAAAACAAGAGGCCCATGGGCCTTAACGCTCACCTGAATATATGTCTAATATTGTTAACAAAGTGCAATAGACAATATATTAAGTACAGAAACTTTAAAAGTTTTCTCAAGTTAAGAAGTCCCACAAAACTTAATTAGAAATACATCCAGTCGCATTTCATTTATAAGTAGCTTATATAATATGCATGAAGAAACTGTAGTGCAATGAATAATTTCCAAATCGTTGATCAATTTCAGTATACTTATGCAGCTATGTCCTTGACTTTTGAACATATATGACCGTGAACCATATATGATTGTCATGTAAATACCTACAATATTCTAATATACATGCCTATTCACGAAATTAAAAGCTTTCAAGATAATTAACAATTTTAGTATTCCTATGTTGATATGACTTTGACCTTTCTACATATAATCCTGAACAATATATCAAAATTATTGTCATGTCAATACCTACAATATTCTTATATGATTGCCTAAACAAAGAGTTAATAGTTTTCAAGATAGTTAGCAATTTAAGTCTTTTTTTTGCAGCTGTGACCTTGACCTTTCAACATATGACCTTGAACCATGTATCAAAATGATCATCAAGTCAATACCTAAAATATTCTAATATACATGCCTATACAAAAAGTTAGTAGTTTTCAAGATAATTAGCAATTTAAGTCTTTTTTGAAGCTGTGACCTTGACCTTCCAACATATGACCTTGATCAATATATCAAAATGATTGTCATGTCAATAGCTACAATATTCTAATATACATGCCTATACCAAACGTTAATAGTTTTCAAGATAATTAGCAATTTAAGTCTTCTTCTGCAGCTGTGACCTTGACCTTTCAACATATGGCCTAGAACTATATATCAAAATAATCGTCAAGTCAATACCTACAGTATTCGTATATACATGCCTAAACAAAAAGTTAATAGTTTTCAAGATAATTAGCAATTTAAGTCTTTTTTGTAGCTTTGACCTTGACCTTCCAACATATGACCTTGATCCATATATCAAATGATTATCATGTCAATACCTACAATATTCTAATATACATGCCTATACAAAAAGTTAATAGTTTTCAAGATAATTAGCAATTTAATTCTTCTTCTGCAGCTGTTACCTTGACCTTTCAACATATGTTCTTAATCATGTATCAAAATGATCACCATGTCAATACCTACAATATTCTAATATACATGCCTATACAAAACGTTAATAGTTTTCAAGATAATTAGCAGTTTAAGTCTTTTTTTCAGCTGTGACCTTGACCTTTCAAAATATGACCTTGAATCATGTATCAAAATGATCATCATGTCAATACCTACAATATTCTAATATACATGCCTGTGTAAAAAGTTAATAGTTTTCAAGATATAGTGACAAATATATAATATTTAGCGATTTCCCCACTCAGTGCCTTACAATTTCCCCATTTTGAGCCCCATGGCTACCATTTGCGCAAATCTGAAAATAGATGATGTAAGGATGTTATAAATGAAATAACTAAGGTATATCTCTTGTAGATTCAGAGGAGAAGATTTTTAAATTTTTTCACTATTTTCCCCATTATAGGGCCCAAGGGGACATAACTCCTTCATTGGGCAAATCTGAAAGGGCTTCACCCAGGCATGATGGTAGACAAGTTTCATTAAATTTGGCCCAGTGGTTTTGGAGGAGAAGATTAAAATGTAAAAAGTTTACGCACGACGGACGACAGACGACGAACGACGGGCGACGACGACGCACGACGGACGAAGATGGATAGCAATAGCTCATATGAGCTTTCAGCTAAAAAATATGGCAATTTGTCGAGAGTCACTGTTTGTTTCCAAGTCGAAAAATGCCCACAATGCAGTCTACAACTAAAGTAATTCAAAATAATTCTGTTGGATCTGGTGGACAAAGGCGATAACGAGAGAAAGAGTATTTCTTCATTTTTAATCTTGGGTGTCTTTGGGCGAGACTATTTTTTCAACACTAGAGTCGAGTAAAAATAGCTCTCCTGCAAAATCGCCATAACACTCGGAACAACCTGTATAACACTCAGCGGTTGTTTACCAACAGTTAGTTTGAAGCTATTTTGTTCTTCTCACTACTGCTGAATAGGTAGTGTGAAATTTCGACCCGCGAACAACGTTCGGGGTTCGTGTTCTCAGCTTTTGGGCGATAGTGTTGCACGAGAACAACGATTTCGTGCCGAGAACTGCTCGCCCAAAGACACCCCTTGTGTCCGTTCTGATTTTACTTTCCTTCAGCTGAAACGGAAATGAACTCTTTGGACTGATTGATTGTCTTTTGATCATAAGTATGATTTATATGACCGGGGGGGGATGTCATTAGTCTACAATAATTGCAGTTAAACATTTCGGGCGACTGTAAGTATCTGTCCTTTTGTTTAGTAAAGTGTTAGGAAAAGTACTGTTTGAGCTGTATAACTCTCAGTCCAATTGCGATAAACTGCAACTTCCGCTAAATTTTTACGGTTTACAATCTCTACTTCTGTTTGCAATTTTTTACATCTAAATGATGTTCCAAAACAAAAAAAAATTAATACTAGGACATCTATAATGACGCAAACTGTTATGCCTGTACAAGATTACTGTATTAAAATAATAATAATAAATGCTTTATAAGCAAAAAAAAAAAAATAATAATAATAATAAATTATATATTATAGTAGGAAATCCTGAACAAATCACTCAAAAGTTAAACTCTTAACTAACGCAAACAGTCGCGACTAGGCTGCCGAGGGACCAAGGCATTGATAGCTAGTGATCGATAAGATATCAATGTCTTGAACCTTGGCATCTAAGGCTATAAAAGACTCTGTAGCTCATTCGGTCCTTCGACAGCTTCTTAGGTCTAACGATTGATCGAGGAGACTGACGAGTTGTAGACTTAATTAGTTAGATGCAGAGAGGTTAATTTGCCATAGGAAATAAACCATTTAACTGCATTATGTTATGAGGGTCGGGTTGTAAAAAAGCCTTTGCGGGGACGAGTGGTTAAAATCTTCCGAAAAGTCTAGATAAGCTAACGAGCGTTTAAGCGACGGAAAATGTAGTAATAGGCTGAACAATCGAGTGGTCGAAAGGTACTCCTATCAAATAAGAGTCCGAGACGCTGACAAGAAGTTTTTTTTTTTATTTTTTTTTATTTATTTTTTTTTTGATATTGTGCCAACGTCGGACTCTTATAGTTGAAAATCAAAAATTTGCGTGGCATATTCCGCCCGAAATTTGTGCGGAGCATTTTCAAATGTTTGTTTTTTTAATTTTTGTTTCACATTTAAACCCTGATTCGCACAGAAATGTTATCTCCTGTCGATTCTTTAAGGTTTTTATTATACACGCTTGCCTTAAACTGTTTTCTACAGACCAGTGTAACCGACTAACAGCAAATAATAATCCATTTAAGCAGAACTTTAAGTTCCATCTTTGGAAACGACTATAAATTACATATTTGGTTAGCGAAACGAAACGGTAAATCCAGCCTAAAATTTGGAAAGGAGTACCATTCGGTAATAAATGGTTAATTCGATACATAGACTTAATTGCATCCCCATAACGAAACAGATCAATATGAAAAACCTAAATTTACATTCGTTTTACATCAAAATGTAAACATAATTAAAATTTGTGGTCAAAAGGACCATCACTACGGTCAAGGAATTTTCCAAATGTAAATTTATTACGTTCGTTGCATGGACATTTAGCTGAACACATGGTGCAACACAGACAACTGTCACAAATGCAAAATTCATTGTCACACCCATCGCACAAGGATTCATGTCCTAAAAAAAATCATCAATTTTGAATTGGTCGAGAACAAGTTGTCTTACACATTCCTTCTTTTCATTTTTTGCAACATTAGCTATACTTTCAGTAGTGCTTTTCTGAGAAACCGTAATGTTATCATTTAGTACATATGACTATCCTCTACGACCATCTCTGGCACACTTACAAGGCTCTTGCCAGTAACATTAAACTGACTTTGGGCATCTCAATTGAAAAACGGCATTTACATCATTGATTTGGATGCCCATACCAAGTGTAACGGTGGCAAAAACACACCTTAAGTTTGAATTTCCCTGGATATTATCCTCGATTTTGACGATTCGTCAGTGCTTTTGTTGAACATCTCAAACAAGAGATGATTGAAATCCTGCACATGGTCAACATAAGCGTCCGTTCCATGTCTTTCCTTCAGGGTCAAAAACACGTCTGCAACTTTGCCTATACTGCGGCAATATATGATATTGTTTTGAGACAGAACCATAATTCCTGATGTGATCAATTACTAATTGCAGTTTGTCAGTTAAGTCCGTAGATTCAGCTTTCAAAAACCAATAAAAATATTGGGTCTGTCTGGAATTTTGCAAATAACCTCCGTACACGTCGTATCAAAATGTAAGTGTTTCATAATATCGTTTTTCATCCCCAATGTACTCGTTGCTGTTAAAGTTAAGAATGGGATATTAAACACACTTCTTGAATCGTGTAACATCTGAAACTCTCTTCTGAAATCGTTCCCCCCATTCAGATATGCAATGTGCCTCGTCAATGCATATGGCAAAAGTATTTTCCGTCCATGCCTTGGAAAGATAGATAGTCTTCCAGTATGGTTTCAATGATGATTCAGGTGACGCCAATACAAAACTGTAATATCTGCAAAAAATAAAAAAAAATAAATAAAAATTAAAACTAATCATTTAAACTTAATTAAACTATTTTAAATTTCAATGTTCAAATTTTAAATTTATAAATTACAATAAAAAGACATAAATATACCATATGGTGTGATTTTACTTGTTAACTGGACAAAAGATAAAAGGAAGAATGACTTAATGATAGAGAAATGACGTTAATAACAAATATATTTGAATGTCCCGATGCCATGCGTTACTTTTTAATTTATGAAAAAAAAAACAAAACAAAACGTTTATCATTATAATTAAGGTGTTAATAATGCATAATTTTACAGAGTGGTTTTTTGTTTTAATCTCTCTCTCTCTCTCTCTCTCTCTCTCTCTCTCTCTCTCTCTCTCTCTCTCTCTCTCTCTCTCTCTCGCTGTACTCTCTTTCTCTCACTTCAACCTGAAATAATCGAAGTTTCCATTTGCCCGATTGATTCCAATTTCACCACTGACAGACCCCATCGTTTGAAACTCTGTATATGGTCATCCATTAATGCAGTCAAAGGTGAAATTATCAAAGTTATAGTTTTTTGTTTGTCGACTAACAATGAAGTCAATACCATACATAGTGACTTTTCAAAACCCGTTTGGTAATATGCAAAGGACACGTTTTCCATTAATAACAAAATCTGCCACCTAAGCTGTTCATTTTTCACCTCAAAATCCATTCCACATCTCCCTTTCACATTGTTTAACCTTTCTCTTAACTCTTCTTTTTTGCCTACTTTGGTATATGCATCACGTGACCATTACAGATAGCGCGCATTTATACTACGTAACCGTTTCTGACAACAGCGAGAACGTATAAAGCTAAGTGTTAAGTTCCTTGTTGTAGTACCAAAAGGAAAAGAGATGGATAGCTGCGCTAACTGTAAACAAAACTTTAGTTGTAAACCTCATAATCGAGGATATTTCAGACTTTCTTTGGATAATAATATTCCTAAATCCAATGTCACTGCGAAAGAGCTTCTGAAAATGTAATGTTGCATGCACCCCTGTAGGAAAGAAACGTGATGCCCAATTTGTTGGGAGAAAGTGTGTCAGTCGTATAAATATAATAAAGCCTTTAGATGAATTCTGGACCAGAAATGAAACGGGTAATACAAATATATGATATGTGCCCGTCTACAGACTTGTCGAAAGTTTAACACTTCTTCAACAGCTAATCCTGCGACCTTTCTATTGCTTTTCGGTCACTTCAAATCAATATTCTTCACCAGAAATGTGTACTATTGTTGGATGGTGAGGAGAACAATAACTCCACACTATAAGGCTACCTCATGTAATATATTTGTCGACAAGGTACCAGTAAGGGTGTCTACTACCCTACTTATACACAAACGTTAAAAACTTGATTCATGATACATCATGAATTCCACACACACACACACACACACACACACACAGAGAGAGAGAGAGAGAGAGAGAGGGGGGGGTTACAATAAACGTTTTCAAAAGGCTCTATCGACATTAAAGAGTTCAACCACTGTCAAGAAAAATAAAGTTCATAAAAGGTTATAGAAATTTCAAGACACACACACACACACACTCTCTCTCTCTCTCTCTCTCTCTCTCTCTCTCTCTCTCTCTCTCTCTCTCTCTCTCTCTCTCTATTTCTCCGTAATCGCATTTATGTAACAATTAACTTAAAAAAGAAAACATTTTATAAGTGATTATAGCGATTTTAGTGATTTAGTAATGTATTGGAACTTCATTTTCTTCTAAAAATGCAGATATAACATTTTATCGGCGCCCCTGGATTCGGATAAAATTTCTGGTACTGAATGCCGGCCATTTTACAACCGAACCTTGACTTATAAACAGTGGCTGAATGTTAAACTTAAGACACGGCCTTAATATAACATAATATATGTTATATAATAAAATGTAATATATATTATAATATAAATATGTTAGTAAAATAGTATTTCAATAATAAAGAATAGCAAGTCATTAACAGTAGATTTTAAAGTGCTAATTTTGAATTTCTATATACCTGTATAATGAGACATTTAAAATTAAATTTCATTCAGAAAAGTAAAAAATTTACAGTATGTTTCTTAAAGATGAAAATGAAATAAAATTACGCTTCCCATTTTTCTACGGCCTGAATAGTCTAGTACTTGTACGAAGTTGTGGTGGGCATTAAGAGTTTACCTTGTCTGTACGTCCGTTTGACCTTCCGTCCGTCCGTCCGTACGTCACAAATTGCTTGTCCGAGACATATTTCCTGAACCGTTGAATGTTTTGAGTTCAAACTTGGTATGGATGTGTAACAGCATTGGGCGGTGTGTCGCATGCAAAAATGAGGTTTGTCACCTCAAGGTCAAAGGTCAAAATGTAGGTCATGTCTTGGAAAATGCTTGTCCGGGACAATTTTCTCAGCTGTTCCATGTATTGAGTTCAGACTTGGTATGGATTTGAAACAGTATGGAACTGCGTGTCACAAGCCCTAATTGGGTATGTCACTTCAAGGTCAAAGTCAGCATGTAGGATAACTTGACTTGGATGTGAAATGGTGCTCAAGGAACAATAATTGACTTCATTTTTTTAATAAATGCAAAGAGAACTTCTAAAAAGTAAATAATATGTCTGTCACCAGCAAAATAAAACTTTAGAATAGTATTCATCACATATTTATACAGTTGACAACAATACATATGATGTAGTTAGTCAATATGCTAATATGTGTGTTCGTTGTGAGTACTTTATAACAGAGCTTTCTGTTTTTGTTGAAATAAAATAGTGTCAACTCTAAAGCTTAATTGGTAAACAAAATGATTTATGTGCTTGTATCATGTGGTTTGATATAAGAAATGTGCCAGCCTGTTCATATTTTTAGACTTTTGACACATGTGAATTCATTAACAAAATTATTTTAATGAATTCAAATAAAAATTGATAAAAAAATATATAAAACTTACATACTGTTAAATAGTTTAAACGAAGCATGGCACATACTTTACATGGATAGTGGTATTAACTAGTAGGGTTTATAAATAATTAATTTAGCATTAAGTAACATAGTCCATATACCGGGCTATAAGACATTTCTAGTTTTAATGTGCCAAATATCTAACTTTGAGATACTAAACAAGTTTTTTCTATCATTTAATCTACTAAAATTAAGTGCCAATACCAAGGATTAATCTGTTTAAAAACACATAAATCAATAGATATTTTGTCAAACTGCAATCCACATGGTTGTTTGAAATTGTAATTCATTATCACTTTATAATTTTTATTGTTTAGATTTCAAAACAAAGTGGTAATGTTACAAATATTGGCTGACATGCACCAGAATACACACTATCTAAGCTTTCAAGTCTTTTAAGTTTTTGCCTGTATTGTTGGAAAAAAAAACAAACTTTGAATAAATTTTATTACTTTTGATTGAAAATTAGAAAAATTAGGCTTATGTTTTTTTTTTTTTTAAATATGGTTTATTTTCTCTGTAAATCCGAAAATAAATATTTTCTTCTTGCTAACTATTAATGAAATGAGATCACAAATTTTTTTTTTTATAATGTTTTTATTTTGTGACATAAATACATACAAATACAATTACAATCACCAAACTTTATCTAGTTACTAATACATGTACTTTAATTACTTGATTACAATTACTTAAATACTACACTAAAGGTTGTGTATATACTAATAAAGACATACTAAGTATAAGACAGGAAGTTATCAATTATGAAGAAAACGTTTCCGTAAATTTCAGCCAGTATTTCCTAAAAAGTTCATGTTTTTGATTTTTTAACATTATGTCTTTTTCTAAAAGCAAATTGTATCTTATATAGGTTTTGAGACTACAAAAATTCAGTTTCTTGTTATTCAATTTTGCCTGATAAATGTAAAATCTAGTTATTAATATTATGAAATTTAACGGTTTATATTTTTGAATAATGTTCGAAATTCCAAATAAAGCAATTTTTGGGTCCATTTCAAACGGTTTACTTATATTGATATTTACGAAATCTTCGAGACAATTCCATAGATCGACTACCAGTCTACACTCACAAAAAAGATGAAAAATAGTTTCGGGTTCTCTCTTACAAAAAGAGCATTTATCATTTGTTTGTATACCGATTTTCTTCAAAAATGAATCAACTCCCAATAATTTTTTGTTAATTCTATATTGAAACCATTGGAGAGATGTATTACGTGTTATGTAAAAAGGGAGGTAATAAATATTTCTTATTTCTTTTGATTCTAAGTTGCATGTATTCGCCCATTTGCTTTCACTTATTGTATTTCTATTGTCAATTAAGGATACATACATATCTTTTGCACCTTTTTGGGATTTTAAAATTGTCTTTAACTGAAATGGTATAAATGGGGCTGGCTGGAAATATAATGATTTAAGTATTTTAAGCTCTGATAAAGCATCTTTGATAGATTCTAAAACACTATTATATTCCAGAAAGTTGGTTTTTACATCATATATTCTTATAAATTCCCCATATGAATAGAATATTAAATTTGTTTTTAGTAGGTCTGAAACAAAAAATACTTTTTTTACAATCCACCTATCAAATTGATATGACTTGTTTCCTATTTTTAAAAACGGATTATTCCAAATACAGCTTGTGAAAATATCCGACCATGTTTTTGGTTTTTCTTTTTTATTTAATTCATTTAAACCATGAAATACATCTGTCCAAAATCGGTTTTTATAACTGTGGTTGTCCTTGTGATAGTCAGATCCCCCAAAAGCAATTTTATAAATATCATAATAACATTTCATTATATTAATTAATTTCGAGTTTCGTTTTAAGATTCGTCTTATCCAAGTTAATTTTAAAGCATTTATAAAGGCGTCCAGATCTATCATTTTTAAACACCCATTCCAGTAACTTCGTATTATGGTATCTCTGGCTATTCTCTCACATTTTCCACCCCACAAAAAATTAAATAATATTGCTTTTAACTCTACAATAATTTTATCTGTCGGGTTTGGTAAAGTGATAAAAAGATAATTAAGTTTAGATATAATCAAACTCTTTGTAACTGTAATTTTGTCAATGAGTGTAAACGATCTCATTTCCCATGCTTTAAGAATATTTTTTATTTCACTTATTTTTTTGTTGTAATTAATTTTAACTATATCATCTAAAACTACACTAAAAAGTACTCCTAATAGAGTAAATTTATCGTCAATTGTATTTTTCAATCTATGGTTAAAGGTTTCGCCACAATACTTTCTGCTTCCGATCCAAATAGTTTTACATTTCGAAATATTTATAGAAAGACCGGAAATACTAGCAAAAAAGCAAGCGTTTTTATTGCTTCGTCATAAGAATTTTTCGAACCGTCAAGGATAAAAGTAGTATCATCAGCAAACTGTGATATTTTATGTTCAACATCATTTATTTTTATTCCTTTTATTTATATATTTTCTCTTATTAAAATCCCTAGTATTTCAGCACATAATAAAAATAAGTAGCTAGATATGGGGTCACCCTGTCTTACTCCTCTGTTGATTTTAAATGGAGCTGATAAAAAGTTATTCTGTACTACTGATGATTTGATGTTCGTATAAAAAACTTTAATCCATTGTTTTATTGATGGGCCGAAATTAAAAAAATCTAATACACCATGTAAAAATTTCCATGACACAGTATCGTAGGCTTTTTGAAAGTCAATTAAAAATAGCATGCCTGGTATGTGTTTTTGTTCAGTATGTTCCATAATATCATAAATAAGTCTAATATTTTCCCCTTATATATCTTCCTTTTAGAAACCCGGTTTGGTCATCTGATATAAGCTTATCTAAAATTGTTTTGAATCGTTCGGCTATACATTCAGAAGCTAATTTGTATGTAACATTTAGTAAAGAGATAGGGCGCCAGTTTTGTAAAAATTCTCTTGATTTATCGCCCTTAGGAAGACAAGTAATAATTCCCAATTTTTGAGTAACAAATAATTCCCCAGAATGATAAGCTTCATTTACAGATCTGACAACAAAATTTCCGATGTCCTTCCAAAAAAATTTAAAGAATTCCGCAGTATAACCGTCTGAACCAGGGCTTTTGTTATTTTTCATTTTTTCAAGACCTTTAGAACTTCATGATATTGTATTTCACCTTCAATACTATTTTGTTCATTAAAATCCAATTTATTAATGTTAATATTATGAAATAATTCTTTTAAGTTGTGTTCTTCGATTGGGACTTCAGTATATAATTTTTCATAAAATTGTTTAATTTCATTCAAAATCTTGAACTGTTCTGTTATTTCTTTATTGCCATTAGTAATTATTTTATTTATAGTTTTTGAAGTGAAATTTTTATTTTCCAAGTTACAAAAGTACTTTGATGGTTTCTCTCCTTCTTCAATAAATTGAATTTTTGACCTTACCATATTGCCTTTTAATTTTGTTTTTCTTATTAATTCAAGTTCATTTTTATTTAATTCTAAACTTGCAGTTTCATTATCCGTTAAAGAGGATTTTGATTCTAAAATATTAATATTTTCAAATAGTTCTTTTTCTTTCCCTAGTCTTTGTTTATTAGCATATGACGCATATGAAATTGATTCACCCCTTATTTCCATTAAAAGCGTTTCTAAGAAAAGTTGATCGGTTATTCTAAACATTAATTCTTCATTTTTAATTTCATCAATATTTTCTACATTATATACAGGGAGCGCGTATTGTTGTTTTACTTTAAGTATACATTTTTTAATTTGTTTTACATACTCTGGGTCATTTAATAAGCTAGAGTTAAATTTCCATAATCCCCTGCCTTTGATAAAATCATTTAATTTAAATTTCAAAATAAGCATAGAATGATCTGAACTATACCCAGGTTCTGTCAGAACACTATGAACTTGCGGTAGAAAGCTTTCGCTTAGTAAAAAAAAAATCTAGCCGTGATTGTTTAACTGGGTTTTTTCTGCGCCAGGTGTAACGTTTTAACTTTGGTTTGAGAGTACGAAAAGGGTCTATTAAGCCATGTGTTTCTTTAATTTGTAAAACTTTATCTCTGGCTTTCGGATTGTTTAAATTTTTATATCCACTTGTATCTAAATTAAAATCTTGCACTAAGTTGAAATCCCCGCAAATAATTTTTACTTTACTGTTTGAATTATTCAAAAAGTTATCTATTTTGTTGTAACAAATTGGGTTGTCGTCATTTGGTCCGTAAATATTTATCAATGTGAAAGTATCCTTGTCTATCTCAATGTTAATTAGTATGAGATTACCATCTTCGTCTTTAATTCCGTTTAAAATTAAATATTCAAAATTATTATTAAAAAGAAAACAAACACCCCTTGAATTAGAACTGTAAGATGAAAAAATAACATTTTCGTCCCATTGACCTTTAAGTTCTTTAGCATTATCTGGTGTAAAATGCACATCCTGTAAACAATAAATATTACAATTCTTAGCTTTTAAATAATCAAATACATCTAATCTTTTTGTAATATCTCGAAGTTCTCGACAGTTATAAGTAACTATTTGAATATATGTTTGATTATCCATAATCACAAATATCTTTGTAACATCTGTACTTATACCTAGTATAATAAAAAGTAGTACCTTTAATTTTGAGACCAATCATGTTTTCCATTAATATTGTTTTTATGTATTTATGTCAATTATTTTAATATATTAAGAAAAGAGAAAAGTAAGAAGAGTAAAAGAGATTAATAGAAAAAGAGAAAAGATAGTAAAGAAAGACATTTACATCAGACTTTATCCACACTTTACATGTTTTACTTAAAGTTTGAAATTTTAGCCCATTTATTATTACGGGTTCAGTAAACAAAAAAGATTAAAGAGTTCCCTTATGACTGCTATTTGCATGTAAACATGTATATTATATTATCAACATAAAGAATTCATGTGTATATCTAAAGACACATGTAAATTATAATACGCAACAGCAATCATAATCTAAGTACTCCTAACCTTCGTATCTATATACACTCTTATACATGTACATACATATACACATAAGCATACAAACACACTTATTTATATACATGAATTACACACCATATAAACAAAATATAAACATATATATATATATATATATATATATATATATATATATATATATATATATATATATATATATATATATATATCTGTGTGTGTGTGTGTGTGTGTGTGTGTGTGTGTGTGTATTTTCCAAATTAATCCAAACACATCTCAATATATCTACAAAATTAAGGGTAGAAACAATTTAATTTGTCTTATCCATGAAAAAAACACATGGAAATGAAAATAAAGAAAAAACAAACCGAAGTCAAAATGGTAGGCGTTGTTTATTACTTGAACCGGTAACCACACACACCCACACAGCATTTATACAGTCAAACCTGCTTTAAGGGCCACCTCTCTATAAGGGCCACCTGCTTATAAAGGCCAATGAAATTCTATCCCAGCTGTTCTTTAACAATATTAATTGAACTTGTATATAAAGGCCACCTGTCCATAAAGGCCACTTTTACTGATTCCCATGGGTAGCCTTTATAGACAGGCTTGACTGTATATATATATATATATATATATATATATATATATATATATATATATATATGTGTGTGTGTGTGTGTGTGTGTGTGTGTATGTGTAAACACAGTTTTTTTTAATTCTAAACTTCTTAACACAAGCACATACAATAATAGAAATAATAGTAAGCATTGTGATGCTGCTTGTTGAAGCAGAAAACTGTCTGTTATTGGTGACTGTAGGAAAAAATTTCTATGCCGTTAAATCGAAATTCTTAATTCTTAAAATAACATATTTATGGAAGTTTTGTTTAAAATAACAGTGTACATGTAATTACAATTGTAAAAATAATTTCAATTTAAAGAAGTCTTACAATATACAGTGAAGGTAACAGCTAGGGTCCTTGTGTAAGCTAGGTTATTATCAGGATGACGTACAGTACATGTACACGTTTTTCTGTTTAGGTTTCTGTTGACCGTTAACTGTACAAATGAACTAGCAACTATCTGACCGTTGTTCGTTGTTCCTGTTTGTCCTTCGCATAACCAGGTAATCACTGATAATGGATATCCACCAGACTGTTGACAGGTTAATGTTACATCACTGTCACCTTCATATATAACTGTTCCGTTGGTATATCCGGTCAGAGTGGGTTCTACAGAAGGGACATCTAGAATATATCATTATAAAACTATAAATATTTTGAATAATTACGCTCACAAACACCAATCAGTTTAAGATGCTACAAGTTAAATAGAAAATAGAGATTCAAATAAGAACAAATAACTTTCAATCACCCTTTGCCGAATCATATCATGTGCGGTCGATCGTCTTTGAATTAAAATTATAATTAAAACAATGTTCAAAAAATAAAGTATTTATAACAAATATACATTTTAGCGCTAACAAAAATTCAAACACGGTAAATTGACCAATATATCAGATCACTGTATGTTCATAAATAAGGTCAACCGACAAAGAAATATATTATCACTTTAAGCAAAAGTAATGAAATTTCTAAATTTAATTTACATATATTGGAAGTGTTATTCCTGGCTTAATATTAATTCGTATCAACGCAAAAGAAATGCGGTCCCACTTAAAGGTATTTCTTTACCATGCTGTAGAATTTCGTTTAAACGAAATGCAACTTCATTCAGAGAAGGTTTGCGTTAACATTCAATAGTACATAGTGGAAACCTGTCTATATTGATCAGCTGTCAGACCAGGCCAAAGTGGCCACTATAGACAAGTGACCACTATTGACAGGTATGCAATATTTTGGCAAAATTATCTCCCCTTGCATGAAAGATTGACTGGAAGCATAAAATGTGAAATGAGCTCTGTGTCCTGAAGAATACTGTATAAATGCATTGTAATAAAAAGATCAAATAAAAATAAAGGAAATTTATTCATTATGATAAATTCACATGCACATCATCAAAACCATCTCAAAGCAACATCATTAAGCAAATATTGTTATGATTAAAAAGCCTTCAATTTAAATGTTCATCTAGCGAAGCTGTAAGGTGGTTCATAGCCTTCACACAATTTGCTTAATTTTGACTTCCAATCATCTACAACTGCATTATCAACATCCCCCTTTTCACCATTCATCTTGCCAAAGACAAGGTCATGTCTCTTAATAAATGATTGCAACCAGCCATTGTAAGCTTTGAAGTCAGTCACATTTAAATCACTGGCAAATTTTAGTGTTTTTTTCCTAAATCATTGCCTGTTATACTGATACTTCTTGTTGAAATAGCTTTAAACCATTTCCATTCTAAACTGTTAATGTGTTTGGCATGAAATCTACTTAATGGATTTAAAATTAAGTGTGCGTGTGCGTTTTTTTCTATGAATTTGAAAATTTTAGAGGTGAAATAAAATACATTTTTAAAAATATTATAAATGAATTTAATTAAGTGAAAAAAATAAGAAAAATGAGAGAGAGAGAGAGAGAGAGAGAGAGAGAGAGAGAGAGAGAGAGAGAGAGATATTTTATCCTATATATTTCACTGCCAAATTAAAATAAAAACTTCAATTTGATCGACTCATAAATTGCCGAATTTCGGATATTATAAACACATGTTTATTTTCCTACCTAATAAGTTCTATCCTGTCTTTCATAACTAATGCTTTTCTCTTCGGCCCTGACATGATGAAAACAATAAAATCTACCATCGTTAGTTTTATTTTAAAAGCCTTTACTACTCCAATGTGACTTCCACGTGTCATGGATAATTACCAGCAATTAACTAGGGTAATGTTTAATATGTAGAATTCTGTTGATACCGTTGAAAAGCCGTCCACCATTGTTTTGATTAAATCAATCAACGGATTAAACATGTCACCCAGAAGCCATGCCTTTGCTTGAATAATCACTTGTAAACATTTGTTCATGACCAGGAAGTGAAATAACACGTTTCCATGGGAAATAACTTGACTTCCGGTTTTACGTTGCTGGCCGTTATAGACTGAAATTGAGTTTAAACGGGACAAAAAAACAGTGGCCGCTCACCACATTATACAGGTGACCGCTATGGAAAGGTGTTTTATTAATAAAATGACACGATATTGGCAAAAACTGGCCGCTAAACGGAGATAACAGGACAGGTGATCGTTAACACAGGTTAGACTGTATTTCATATCCATGTAATAGTAATTCTTTTCCAGGCAAAAACATAGTGCCTTTTGACGCAAATTTATTTTGTAAGCACGCAAAATAACAGTTACCTCGCAATAGTGTTTAATATATAACACAAATACCAATTTTACAAATTTACTAATTTTTATATAATGTTAATTCGTTCCCACGCAAAGTTCAATGTAATTGTATAACAAAAGCAGATCTCTTTATTGCTAAGGTATTATTTGGAATTTGTTTTGATTTACGAAAATATAACTATTGTTTATTTTCATCCCAAAATAAGGCCATTTTAATGTTTTAAGTGAAATCGAAATTTATAGTAAGGCACATATAAAGCAGTAAAAATTATCGAATTACAAGATAGTGTTTTTGCTGTTTCCAATAGTATTAGGACCGATTATTTTGACACAAGTGGTGACCTAACAAACAAACCTATCACACAAACAAACACACACACACGCGCGTGTGTGCACAATCTCTCTCTCTCTCTCTCTCTCTCTCTCTCTCTCTCTCTCTCTCTCTGTTCCTAAAACATGTCTTTGTCTTGGAAAGGATATGAATTAAAACAAAGGCAATTTTTTACGAAACAAAGGTTGTTTTGTTACCTCTTGCGAATGTCTAATAAATCGACTGTTGATAACCGATAAAACAGTCAAGTGACAATACCGATTTTTTTCATTAAAAAGGCACTGCACGGAAATGAACTTACTAATTCGCTGGGAAAAATTACATGGAAATGAAATCTTCTGGTTAAGCATTTCAAATGAAAAAAAAAACACTTTGTGAGATAGCAAAGTATCAATAGCAATATTTTGTGAGGATTTTTAAAACAAATCAGCATGTCATGCCAACGCAATACTCTGTTGTAAAAATGCCAAAAATTAATGTATTCTGGTCCATAACCTTTGTGCAAACAAAAATACATATTCACGTCAACTGTTGCGTGCGAACGCAAACATATTTTTTTTAATTGTTCGTGAGTATTCGAGGTTATAGTTCTTGTTATTATCATTTGAGTTTTTATGATGTTTCTAATTAATGGTTAACAGAATTGAAAGGTACATTCTTATCAAAATTATCTAAATCGTACTTACAGTAAACCTCCAAAGTAACTAGCTGTGATGTAACTGGTTGTCTCCCTTGTATATTAAATGCTGAACACTGTATTGTCTTTGCAGGACTTCCAACTCTGTTAGCTGTAATGACTTGTGATACTCTTGTTATTATCAGATCACCATTCTGCGTTGTACTTTCTGTCAATTGTCCTTTAGTTACACCAGTTGTAGTAATAGAAATATTAGTTTTAGGACGACATCCATTAGTTACACAA
>JARBDR010000666.1:0-50000 GCA_029721355.1 Tegillarca granosa | reverse complement strand
TGATATTTGAGATTTAAAATAATTTGAGCAAATATGTAAACAAAAAATGCAGTAAATCATACTTAAAAAATTAATACTGTGTGTGTGTGTGTGTGTGTGTGTGTGTGTGTGTGTGTGTTTTAGATACAAGAAACACATAAATACACTTAAGAACTGGCCCCGGTTTTACAATCATTTCTTAACTTAAGAATTTCCTTTACTTCAATTTTTCCTTAAATTTAACGAAAATATGTTTCATAATATTTTCTTAACTTAAAAGTCTCCTTAACATAAGATTTAAGTGAGCAAAATATTTTCGATAAAATTTAAGGAAATTTCCTTAGGGAAAACAAAATGGCGTCACCGATATAATTTCCACACGCTTGGAACAGAATTTCCCACCTGTTACATTAAAAATGCCGTTAAATACTGTTGAGCAAAGGATAAACCGTCGAAGGGACCGGAGACGGAGGAAAGAGAAAGTTTTCCGTCGCCTATCATAGCCTTACGAAATCAACAGGCATGATTTTTTCCTCCGTTTTTTTTCTCCCAGAGACGGTGTTATTTATCGTCAATTTACTGACACCATATGTAGAACACCCGTCTATTGCCCTTACACCATTCCAGCAGATCATCATAGCTTTAAGGTTTTATGCCACGGGTTCATATTACCGACTCGTAGGAGATAGTTTTGGAATCTCGGTAGCATGTGTGGCCAGGTGTGTTGATAGAGTTTCGCTTGCGTTATGCTACATAACTAGACAATTCATCACATTTCCAGTCGGCCGAGAATGTTCCGAAATCAAAAGATGCTTTTACGATATTGCGGGTGAGTAATATATATATATATATATATATATATATATATATATATATATATATATATATATATATATATATATATTTGTGAGTAGTATGTGTTTTAACTGTTTATCCAAAAAGTTTTCCTGTAATGCCGGTGAATGCCTTAAAGGTCGCCATTAGTGTTATGAGATCCTTGCATATCGAAGAGCAACTCTACTTGTTTTCTTGTAATGATATCCAACCGACTAGTTTGGGTTCTTGTTTATGCTATTACACGAACTTTTGTAGTCATCGAAAAAGATCAAAACTTCCTTTTTTTGGAGAATATTTATTACTATTCGATATTAGTTCTGATAGAATGATTTTACAATAAGAGCTATATTTCCTTTTTATACCACAAGTAATAACCCTAATTAAATATGATTTTACAAACTAGTCTAAAAACCATACCACTCTGCTTCATTTAAGTATATCATTTTCAAACAATTATTAGTCCCTGTCTTGGTTTCTCTTGACAAGTTGTTTACATTATAATTTTCATCAATTAGGTTAGCGTCACAGTTTTTATTCAATCCCAGTGCTGATCAGTAATTTTTACTAATTACATGAAAAATGTCTAAAAATTTTTAGTATCAATTTGACAATAAAAAAAAGTTGAGCTTGTTATTGATTTTATTATATCTGATTCAAATTCAAATGATCAAATACTAGATATGATATCAATAGATCATGTATATGTCGGGAAATAATCAAATACTGGATATCATATCCATACATCACGTATATGTCGGGTAATGATCAAATACTGGATATCATATCCATACATCATGTATATGTCGGGTAATAACCAAATACTGGATATCATATCCATACATCATGTATATGTCGGGTAATAATCTATTAATGGATATCCTATCAATACATCATGTATATGTCGGGTAATGATCAACAACTGGATATCATATCCATATATCATGTATATGTCGGGTAATAATCAAATACTCGATATCATATCCATACATTTTGTATATGTCGGGTAATAATCAAATACCGGATATCATACCCATACATCATGTATATGTCGGGTAATAATCAAATACTCGATATCATATCCATACATCATGTATATGTCGGGTAATAATCAAATACTGGATATCATATCCATACATCATGTATATGTCGGGTAATAATCAAATACTCGATATCATATCCATACATCATGTATATGTCGGGTAATAATCAAATAATGGATATCCTATCAATACATCATGTATATGTCGGGTAATGATCAACAACTGGATATCATATCCATATATCATATATATGTCGGGTAATAATCAAATACTGGATATCATATCCATACATCATGTATGTGTCGGGTAATGATCAAATACTGGATATCATATCCATACATCACGTATAAGTCGGGAAATAATCAAAAACTGGATATCATATCCATACATCATGTATATGTCGGGAAATAATCAAAAACTGGATATCATATCCATACATTATGTATGTGTCGGGTAATGATCAAATACTGGATATCATATCCATACATCATGTATATGTCGGGTAATAATCAAATACTCGATATTATATCCATACATCATGTATATGTCGGGTAATAATCAAATACTGGATATCATATCCATACATCATGTATCTGTCGGGTAATGATCAAATACTGGATATCATATCCATACATCATGTATATGTCGGGTAATAATCAAATATTGGATATCATATCCATACATCATGTATCTGTCGGGTAATAATCAAATACTGGATATCATATCCAAACATCATGTATGTGTCGGGTAATGATCAACAACTGGAAATCATATCCATACATCATTTATAGGTCGAGAAATAATCAAATAATGGATATCATATCCATACATCATGTATATGTCGGGTAATAATCAAATACTGGATATCATAACCATACATCATGTATATGTTGGGTATTGATCAACAACTGGATATCATGTCCATACATCATGTATATGTCGGGTAATGATCAACAACTGGATATCATATCCATACATCATGTATATGTCGGGTAATAATCAAATACTGGATATCATATCCATTCATCATGTATATGTTGGGTAATAATCAAAAACTGGAAATCATATCCATACATCATGTATATGTCGGGTAATGATCAACAACTGGATATCATATCCATTCATCATTTATAGGTCGAGAAATAATCAAATAATGGATATCATATCCATACATCATGTATATGTCGGGTAATAATCAATTACTGGATATCATATCCATACATCATGTATATGTCGCGTGATGATCAAAAACTGGATATCATATCCATACATCACGTATATGTCGGGAAATAATCAAATACCGGATATCATATCCATACATCATGTATATGTTGGGTAAGGATCAACAACTGGAAATCATATCCATACATCATGTATATGTCGGGTAATGATCAACAACTGGATATCATATCCATACATCATGTATATGTCGGGTAATAATCAAATACTGGATATCATAGCCATACATCATGTATATGTTGGGTAATGATCAACAACTGGATATCATATCCATACATCATGTATATGTCGGGTAATGATCAACAACTGGATATCATATCCATACATCATGTATATGTCGGGTAATAATCAAATACTGGATATCATATCCATACATCATGTATATGTTGGGTAATAATCAACAACTGGATATCATATCAGTAGTGTAGTTATAGTGGTTGAGCATCAATGCGTGACCAAGATGGCGGATAATGGCGACCGTTTCCTTAGTAACGGCTACTCCCATGGAAACAATATGGCGGTCTTAGTAACAATATGCCTACTCCCATAGAAACAATATGGCGGTCTTAGTAACAATATGGTGACTGTTGTCTTAGTAACAATATGGCTACTCTCATAGAAACATAATAGTGGTCATAGTAACAATATGGTGAGTGTTGTCTTAGTAACAATATGGCGGTCTTGTTCATATGACGACGCCTATGGAAACAATATGGTAGCTATTGTCTTTGTTTTTCTTTCAGTAGATACAGATGTATTTAAAAGTTAGTTTAAATGTCCTTAACGGTGTGAGGTCAATATCCCAAAGTTTAAATTTAATCAAGGTGTCAAAATTCATTATCAGATAACATTCTTTAGTTACACATAATAGTTTTCTATTCATCTAGTCAGGTTAACAAACTTTCTAGTAGTGGTCCATTCAATTGTTCTAGTCAGGTAAAGGAACTTGTAAGGATGTTGTTTTTCTATTTGAATAAATATTATCAGTAGATAATCATTCACCAGTTTATTGTCTGTAGCTAAATATATATTATTAACTACTAAATTATAATTTTTGAATGAATTTATGGAAATTTTTGAAAAGTATGATTGTCAACATTCACCATTTCATTGACTGTAACTCAATTTTTCACAACAATTGTATTGCAGCTGTAGTTTAATATTAAATTTTACTAATTTTCCTTTGATGTTTATCTTCATAAAGATTATCAACGCAAGTAATTATCGTGTTTTAAATTTTAGGAATGTTTTCTATATATTAAATGAGAATATTGGTAGTAAAACAATTTAAATATTGAAAGTCTAACATTATCGTCATATATTTATGTTACAAATAAATCTTGAACATTTAAAAACCTGTATATAACATTAAATTGGAAGAGTGGTGATATGTCGCAAACATGAAAAAATTCAAAGTTTAACCCATATTTAAAATAATGTTTTATTAATTTAACATTTAGAAATATTTTCAATACAAAGTATGAAACATTAAATAATACTGAAAATCTTGGTGAAATATTAAAATGAATTTCAAATAAAAACAATACTGAATTTTAATATACATAACACAAAAACAAGGACAAAATCAATTCATGCAACATTCGTTTTCAAAAACACACATAATCAGAATAATAAAGAATTTTTTTTTTTAAAAAAAATACTAATTAAAATCACAAATATACATAATTAGTCTAATACAGGAAAGTAAAAAAAATCTTTAACGATCATCACTTTAAATTTTAAAAATGTTATAACAGGAATGTATAATCATCTTCACTTCACCCTGAGTATTTGACAATCAAGTATTTGCATTAATAGAGAAAAATTACATTAAATAATACCGAAAGTCTTGGTGAAATATTAAAATGAATTTCAAATAAAACAATACTGAATTTTAATATACATAACACAAAAACAAGGACAAAATCAATTCATGCAACATTCGTATTCCAAAACACACATAATCAGAATAATAAGGAAAATTTTTTTTAAAAAAATACTAATTAAAATCACAAATATACATAATTAGTCTAATACAGGAAAGTAAAAAATCTTTAACGATCATCATTTTAAATTTTTAAAAATGTTATAAGAGGAATGTATAATCATCTTCACCTCACCCTGAGTATTTGACAATCAAGTATTTGCATTAATAGAGAAAAAAATACGAACAAATGTGTCAGTAATATTTGAATAAACATTACACGCTGTTTAAATTTAAACAATATGTAAATGTAAAAAAATGCTTTGGTAAGATGAACTCTCTCTGAAGATCACACAAACAAAGCTAAAAAAGTGATATATAAAAGCAAGCAAGTAGTCTTAATTTATACGTTATGACTAGAATGATTAACCATTATAAACAAGTAGCCTTTAAACATAAACAACCTTTAAGACAGGTTCTACTGTATAACTTTTAGCATAAAAACAAATTTAAAAACAATTAAAACAAATCATTTGAATACAGCATTTGGCACTATAACAAAAATAAAAACTGATTAAAACATCACTAGCAATGTACAAAAATTGTAAAACTATTTAAAAATGAATCACAAATATACATCATTGTCACTATAGAAAATGCAAAATAGTTAAAACATCATAAAATAATGAAAGATATTTACGGTTGTAATATTAAGTTTTCTAAAGTGATTGCTTAAGAACCGTCAATTTAAACAAGTTTTTTTCATTTTTTCAAAACAGTTTTAAAACATTTAGTTTTAATAGTTAAAAAAAAATTCAGTGCAGTGATAATGTTTCAGAAAAAATAATATAAAAAGTGTTTAACAAAATCTGTGTTGTAAAAAGGAAAAACATTAATCTGAAATTAATAATTTAGTCTCCGTGGAGGGTGAATATTCTGACGGTTTCTTAAGATCATTCTATGTCGCGGTTGTTCAACGTTTTCAGGTTCAATATTTCGAGGTTCAATATTTAGGGGTTCAATATTTAGAGGTTCAGGTAGAATCCGAAACAAATAGTTAAAAATTCTTTCAAAAATAACAGCTAAAATAATGATAATTTGGTTGAAAATAAAATCTGTGACAATTATGATGTATAAAAAAATGAAATTTAATATGATAGTAATATTATCAAATATGAATTTTAACAATCTAATGCAGATCCATGTAATTAATGCCAAAAATAGACTTTTTAAACTGTCATCATCTGAAAGAAAAAATATTTTTATTTTAATTTGTAAATCAAACACATTCCTTAAAAGAAGTGTCGCTTGAGGACGAACTAGACTGAAAGTCAAGGTTAAAAAATGGATTTTCTATAATTCTAGGATCACTCGTATCAATAAAAAGAGGGTTTGGTCTGTGATATCCTACTTCAATGTTGTCTGGATTGGTAGCAGCAGTTTCCCGTCGTTTTTTTATCAAGGACATAAGGACAGTAAAGAATATAATTAAAGCGATAGGCACAATCACAGCTGGTAGAATTATATATGTGAAATAAATAATATTCAATTTTTGTTACACAGTACTATCCATTATCTTATTGTCTAAAGCAAGACTATTTGATGTAACAATTGGTCCATCATGCCCCAAAATATCAAGATCGTCTAATGATGAAGTATTATAGAAACTTCTCACATGTCTGTTTATGTTATTTATCTTCTTAATAAATATAACAATGAAAACAGCAGTTAAAACAACAGATACAAAGCTAACTACTATTAAAATATATAGATATATAGAATCACCGCCAATAAAATTATCAACCTTATTTTCAAAAGTATTGTTTCTGATATTATTCAAATAATGCATACTACCAACATCGCTACCAGCATATCCAAATCTCGGGGTAATATAAGTGTAGATAGTAAACCCGAAGGTGAAGCTAAGAAAATGAGACTGGAGCCTCCTGAGGAAAGCGAAAACATAGATGTTTTAACGAACTTTATATGTTTCCGTCACAACCATTATATTGATCACTCTTTATTCTCGTAGAGTAGTTTAAATTTTTTAATAATAATCTTTTTTATTTTAATCATAATCTTTTTATTTTAATCACAATCTTTTTTTTATTGTCGACCCGTAATACGGAATTTCGTTTCTCTATTTTGATTTTATACTACCGTTACTGCATTTCCGGAAGACAGCGTGTACAGGTAAATTATGAAAAATTGTAATGATTTCGAAAACAAGGTTACTAATTTCCAATTTATTTATCCTTTTTCTAAACCCGATCAATGTTTTATGACAAAAACCAAATGTATTGTATACACAATTGTTGTTTTTTGCATGTAAACCTAAATGTATGGGTGGTGGCGGTGTTCAATCCAACTCTGGATAGATTCCGTATGAGAAAGTTTGTCAGCTCGCTTGCCGAAGGTCTGTGGTTTTCTGTAGATCTTCAGGTTTTTCTCCACCACCTCGAAACCAACTACCTCGACATAAGTGAAATAATCTTGGCAGAGCATTATCATTCAATCTCTCTCTCTCTCTCTCTCTCTCTCTCTCTCTCTCTCTCTCTCTCTCTCTCTCTCTCCAAATGCAAATCATACTAAAACAATGAATCTGAAAATCAATTTTTATTTTCAATTTATTTAGGTAAATTTACAAAAAATTACTATTTCCAATAAGACATTCTAAATGAGAAAATGTCCATAAGCTAATGTTTCAAAATTAATTTTTGCTGCATACCTCTTATCATCATAACTTGATAGACTTATTTTAGATATATGGTTCATGAAAAGTTTATGATTTTCACTCCTTATTAAATTCATTTCATTTTTATGTATAGTATCTTCAAATAAACAAGTTTTATAATGTTCATGACATAATTTTTTCTCAATCACATTTTTCACAACTCCTTTACAACATTTCTTTTCCTCCTCTTCTCCAATCAATAGACTATAACATTTGGCTCGAAGTCCAACAAATTCTGATATGGCTTTACCTGTAAGGAAAAGAAAACAACTTTTTTATTTTGTGTGTTAAAATGTAAATGCAAATCAAATCTTCCATCTTCACCAATATTTCAAGGGTCTCTTTTTTAATTTTTTTCTCAAGCGGGTAGGGTTAGTGGGCTTTAACTTATTCAATATTATTATAATTTGTGACGGTAATAGCTTGAGAAAAATGAAATTTAAAGTAGATGAGGATCAGTACATTGAAATTCCGACCCGCCTGATCCAAATTTCTACATTTTTAAAATTGCAGGAGTCTCATAATGACTCCATTACATTCACACCAACTAATGAAATTAACATTTCACACATATGTTGTAATTTAGCAACAGTAGAAAAATTTGTAAATTCCATAGAAGTAGGCAGATTTGATATGCATAATGCATATCCATTAGTTACTTATATTCATTTATGTAATTATTTGGATCTAGAAGAGGACTTTGTTAGAACACTAATAAATTTAGAAGAAATTACTGTATCGAATATAATATCTCTTATCCCTTTTGTTTATAGTCTTTTAACTTATAATTTTTCAAACATTTGTCTTGACATTGTAACAAAATTTAAAATTAAGCATGTATATTTTCCAGTTTCGTACTATTGATTTAAAAAGCAATTCAAGGGTTTATTAATAAATTATTATGAAATTAAAACGGTTATTTTACCCTATTCAAAAACAAGAAATAAATTCTTTGGAATTCCTTTGTCAGAAATGTTTCCCAATGAAGGTTATTTTAAAAAAGTTAAAGTTTATCCTTTCAGAAAAAAGAAAATTAAATTTATTAACTTAATCTATACACAGTTTTTTTTCATTTTCCCTTTTTAAGATTGGCTTTATACTTTACATTTAACAATGCATCTTAGCTCTTTCAGATCCAAATATTTCTTTATGATTCATATATAAACCTATATATAATCGATATATAATTCATATAGTATTATTAGGTTTATTCAGTTAAATGACAGCAAAAATCAACTTTATGGTTTGACGCCTGGTTGATAATTTTACTTGTTAGCAGAGTTTTACTGATTTTCATGGTTTGACGCCTGGTTAGTAATTCTTTGCAATGTTTTCAGCTGAATAAACATCATATATCATTAATCATTTATCAGTTATCATTTACACTTAAGATTTATAAGAATAGATTCATACCTCCTGTTTCATCTTTAAAAACACCTGGTCTCTTTTTATTGGTTTTATCATACAGTGGATGTGTTTTGTCATAGTTGGAAAAATCAAAACAATGTTTCATTTCACTCAAGTCTTTGTAAAAGTCATCACAGTATATTTCATACAAAAGACTGTCAGTGTCTGTAAAACACAGTTTAATATTGTCTCCATACTTTGGTTTCATGTGGTTGTAATGAAAATCATACATCACATGTTTGGCTTTTTCTAAAATTACTGCACCGACATAACTTGGT
The DNA here is from genome assembly GCA_029721355.1 of Tegillarca granosa. Taxonomy (NCBI): domain Eukaryota; kingdom Metazoa; phylum Mollusca; class Bivalvia; order Arcoida; family Arcidae; genus Tegillarca; species Tegillarca granosa. The sequence goes on along the minus strand of JARBDR010000666.1, from coordinate 40,562 downwards.
TTATTGAGAAATACATCCACTTTCTTGTTTTCCACAGCAACTAAATCTTCATTAATGATCTGGAATCTCTCAAATGATGGTTTAGCAACATACTTCATAAGCAGTTTTTGTGTTTGTGCTAGCTTTATATCTTTTCGATTTCGAATACACTCCATGGTTTTACCATAGACAGCATTACACATCAATTTAAAGAAATCTTTCTCAAATTCATTTTTTGATAACTTTCTTTTTTCGGAATTAAAATCAATGTAGGTTTTTAACCACGGACTTTGATGGTATTCTAAAACTCTGTTGATTTTGACTAATTTCAATCCAAGTTTTAAATATAGTTGTAAGTTTTCATGGTGTAAGATATAGTTTGGTTTACTTTCTAAAGTTGGTATAAGTTTTTTGCTGTTTGGTATTTTCTTATTTTTATGATGCTTTTCCCATATTTCCTGATTATATGGTGAAATATCATTTTTAGTCAAAGTTTTATGTGAAGGTGCTAGAGGATAACAGTTATGATCATTATGAAGTTCAGGTGGATAAATTAAATCAACGTCTAAGTAATATCCTTTATCACTGTCTGATGGAATTTTCATGATGTCAAGTCGAGTCATTTCATCTTGATCTAACCAACGAAAAATTCCAGTAGGTAAACTTTGTTGCATACAATATCCATACAAGTTATTTGCATCTAAATACATGAGATAGGAATTTGGCATATCTGGTTTATATGTCTTGGGAAGATAGGGGTTGTTAGCTTTGGCAAATTTCTTACATATCATAGAAACACCGCCTCTCATAGATAATTCAAACATGTTATACATGACTGGATCTGTTAACAGTTCCAAGTTGACACCTGTCATTTTCAAAGCTGAAAACCATGCAAGTCCAGGTGCTGTTAGAAAATGACATGGATCCAGCCCGTAGCATTTTATGGACATATCCCTAAAGTTTTCAAATATATCGGCTAATAACTGTGAATCTGTTTTTACATATAGATCATGAAATCTCCAAGATTTTTCATGTTAAATGTTTTCCAGACAGCTTTAACATGCTCATAATCATTTTGAGAAATATGTTCATTTTTCAAACAGTTGTAAAAAACATCTTTAGGTGGTAACTGAGTTTCCTTAAATTTTTCAAAGCTGTCTATATAGTCATAACAGTAAATATTTTTTCTAAGAAGCAGCTTGCAAATGTTTTGATTTGGAAATTCTTTTTGAAATTGTTTAAAATTTTTAAATCCATCCACTGACAAATTATTGACAAGACTTTCCAGTGATCTATTCATAAATTGATAACTGTCAATAAATCTAAGGTTTCCAATAGAAAAAGATATGAATTTTTCCATATTTGATGCAATAACTGTTAATTTTTTATCTTTGTATTTTCCAACAGCTTGACACAACAAGTGGTAGTCAAAATTTCTGCCATTATGTAGAACAACGGGAATAAAATGTGGCTGCTTTAGCTTTAAATTGCATGACTGACAACTAGCACCCCTAAAGTTGCTATAATCTGATGAATTTACATCTGCATTAAATCCAAGATGTTCATGATCTCTACATTTTATTATATTGTTGGTAAAGGGAATGTTGCAAACATAACAGTGTGTGGCATTTTGAAACATTTTTTCAGTCTGCTCATTCATAATGAGTGGTTCTGGTTGATTTAAAATTTCACGAACAAAATTTTCCTCCATAAACAACATATTGAGAAATTGTTCTGCAGCATTTTCACCTCTATAGACAACAGCAGGTTTTGAATACTTATCATTTGTTGAACATACAAGCTTATAAGAAAATCCACAGGCTTTAAACTCAGTTTCTTTAACAGTATTTAAGTTTGAAGACGTATTCAATTTTGTTGCTAAACACTCAAAGTCTGCATAAATAGTAAAACCTACTCGAATTTGCTTTTCGAAACTTTTGAAAGTGAGGATATCATCCTTTCCTTCTGTAGGGTATGTTACTCGCTGAAAATCTATCTGCTTACAGTAGGAATAATGCTCAAGAAGTAATTCTTTCCTGACAAAACCATGCAAACATCTTCGACAGAAATAACATCTATTATTAATATTTGGCTTTGTTGAGCTTAAAAATCTGTCTAAATGTTTAATCCAACAATAATGTGTATTTTCACCTTCCTTTACAAAAAGTAGATCCACCTCGTTTTGTGCTTCATTATGTTTTGAAAGATATAAGGGAAAAATGTTACCATTTTCATATCCAAATACATTCACCGATATGTGTTTATTCTGTTTTTCAAATTTCTCAATTTGATTTAATGAAACTGGAAATTCAATTCCATTCATATTCAGTTCATTTTCAAATGGTTTGTAATGATTTACTTGTTGGGCATGACAGGCTACCGGATGGATGGCAGCTAATATACTCCAAAGAAAACATTTATTGTCATCATTTTTGATGTTAATTATGCTTTTACCAGCTTGAAGTTTTGATGGTAAGGTAATGTAACTTGAACCTCCTAGAGGTAAGTATCTAACAATGTTTATTTCCATTGTGTTTACTTTATTCATTCTCCAATTCGAGCCTTTGTGAACAAATTCTTCCATTCCTTGATTCATTTTTTGAAAAGCTTCATTAGCATTTTGTTCATCAATGTTATCATTAAATAAAGAAGTATATGTTTTGCTGCGGAAATAAGGACTTATTGTCTCTCTTTTACCATCATCTAAATCTTTAGTCATTTCAACCTGTGTATTAACATACCATTTAATATCTCTCATTTTTTCTCTATTCAACTGAAGTTCATTCATTAAAGCCAACTTTGCATCAGAAAAAAACTTTAATAAATCATATTTTTCATCTTCATGAGGATATATTTTGATAGAAAGTGCATTTCCATTTAAGACACTATGTGTTGATTTGTAATTTTCAGGTGTATGAGGTTTCAAGTGTCTGTTGAAATAATCATGATCACTTAGAACATTTGCATGTACTGTATCATTTTTATTTTGTATTTCAGATGCCTGTCCACCAGTCTGTATATTCACCATGGGATGCGCTGCAGTAACATGATGAAAAAGAGAGTCATAGTTTTGAAATGGAACCTGACAATGTCGACAAATATGTTGTTGGTTTGTCTGCTTTTTACTGACTGCTGAATGTTTTTTCAATTTCTTTTTTTCAATTTCTTTTACTACAGCACATAATTCCTCTTCATCACAATCACTAAACAAATCCTCATCATTTATAACATCTAATTTTCGTTTTAATGAATTCAGTTCTTGTTCTAATTTTACGTTTCCTCTAGGATACATTTCCCTCAAGTAATTGATGAGTCTGTCTGCCATAATGAAAATCTTAACATAAATGAAAAGTTCAACCAATTTTTGAAGTATATACTATTTATTACAGAATTGTCATGGTTACAAATGGAATAGTCCACTATAGATAGCATGAGTAAGTTTTATAGTAATATAAAAAGGAACAGTCCACTTTAAATGTTTGACATTGTTGCTATGGTTATCTAAAGTGGACTAGTTCACTTTAAATACTTTACATTGTTGCTATGGTGATCTAAAGTGGTCTAGTTCACTTTAAATATTTTACATTGTTGCTATAGTGATCTAAATTGGACTAGTTCTCTTTAAATACTTTACATTGTTGCTATAGTGATATAAATTGGATTAGTCCACTGTAAATGTTTTACATTGTTGCTATGTGAATGGAATAATCCATCATAGCTGTTAAATATTTTACAATATTCTAATATGAACAATGAAAATAATTCTTATAAGTCATATATTAAATGTAAGCCACTTCTTCTTTATCTTTCTTCTATTTTGTGGTTTTGTCTTGGAAGTTTGATTGATTCTTTTCTTGTTTACGTGTAAGCTGTTCATAAATGTTTTTGGTGTCATTTCTACATATGAAGCACCTTTTCCAATTAAATTTTCGAAATGTGGTTTTTTCTGGATTTCGTGTTCTTTTATAGTGTTTTCTGTAAATCTTTTTTCATCGATATAATTTGAATTAGCCTTTGAATTGTTTATCTTTTCCTTGTCTGTTATTTTATCGATATAAGATTTGGCTTCTTCTTTTTCATCTTCACCGCTGTTACATTGTTTCAATAATTGATGATAACGTTCTTCAGGTATTAAAATCAAACTGTTTGCCATGACTTTAAACAAGCATGTATGAAAATGGTTAATAAATTCTTGATTTTCAAAAGCAAGAGCTTTCTTCTTTGGAATGATAACTTTGGCTTCACTATTTTGCGAATGGTGGTTTTATGTTGTGAAAGTACTTTTATATCCTGACTGCTTAATTTACATACACCATTCACTACATTGTAAATAACTTCTATCAGAATTTGTAGTTGATCTTTGGTTAAAGTCTTGTAAACATATGTGTGTTGTTTCAATGTTAATTGAAGTAAACCTTGCAAGAAACATTTATGTAGATCTGTCTTCATTTTATAGGTTCATAGACTACAGTCATCTGACCTGGTAGAACGTTGGTTCTCAACTGAAAAGTTTTATCTGAATGAGGACTTAAGTCCACCAACAGATAACCAAACAACTTCGATGTACTTTTTCTGTAAGCATCCATAAAGTACTTTAACCGTGAAGGAAAATCTGTTTTCCAAAATTCTGAACCTGCATTTCATCTCGGTAATTTTTGAATAAGATGAAATAATGACAGTTTAGTGAAATTGTTCTCATTGCTTTTCCTTTTTGATATAAGTTTTGTAAAATAAAAATAATAGACATGTTAAAATGGTGTGAACCCACACAAAACGTGTAAAATTTGTGAACTGTCAACACTTTCCATCATTAAATCATCTAAAACGAGTAGCTTATGTCCTTCAAAATCACTCCATTCCTGCAAAGTTTCCATTGAGGGTAAACCTTTATGAAAACAAAGGTTTGAAATGGATTTTTCCATTTCATCATACAGCTTTTGCCAAATGGAATAACAAAAGTAGATCTTGACTGGTTTCTCTTTAAACATAGCAGCAGCATTATTTAGTATAGATTTTGTTAAAACACTCTTCCCAGAATTGGATGGTCCAACAATAGCAATCGAAGTAGGAGTTTCAAATTTTATGAGACTCTCGTTTTCCCCACCATTTGTCCATCTTGAAGGTTGGAAACGTAATGTACTATTTAACAATGTTAACAAATTATATACAAGAAAATAACATATTGAGGTTTCATTTATTTTATTCAGTTATAAATCTACAATTTCATTTCCTTAGTACATGAAAATAACTATCTGTGTTAGATAAACAACAATCAAATTGTGTTAGATAAACAACAATCAAATTTTTCTTGAATGAAATTATATACATATTGATCATTATTCACATAATCATTAGAAAACATGTTAACAATATCTTTCATGGAAAGTCCTCTACATCGATGTAAAAGATAAAACAAGCAGTATTGACCACAAACAACTGTACTGTTGCTTTGAAGACGTTTAGTATTAACAATTTTTTTGGAATAATTGTTCATGAAAGCTTGGATAAATGATGAATAAATGTCAGGACTTCTTCCATATGAATCAAAGCATTCAAGTATATTATCAATTGTAATAAAGAAACATATCCAGTGTATACCTCTACCACTGTTTAAGTCTGTATTGATAATAATTGCTTGTGGTTTCATGAGTTTACGTAAATTTGGAATTTCGTTAACTGAAAAAACACCTTTCACTATAGAATTCATTATTGTATCACATCGAATTGCACATCTTAGTTGTTTTGTATTCATTCTAGAATAATGTCTCTAGAGGCACTTATTTCAAAATAACCAGGATATTCTGCATATACTATACAAGAAGTTGATGCAGGAAGAGCTGTACCAAAAGTAGCTTCAAGTCGTACATTTCCTTGTTTAAGTAGTGTAAGATAATTTCCATCATCACCAAAATTAGGTTCAATCGTATAACAGTATAGTGCATATCCACCACTAATGCTTTTCCTTGTAAGACCATTATCTGAATTGTGCAACCATTTACCAGTAGCTTCTAACATATTAATTAGAACTGGAATTACAGTTCTACCTGTACTTTCATTATAATTTAATTTCATTATATTTCCAGATACTGGAACTGAATTCACATACAGACCAATAGAATTAACATTGAAATTTTCAAAGTTGAATGGATTTTTGCTGTAACTTCCACTGACTGCTTGTGAATCAACGAAGGTAATTACAACTTTATTTGGTTGTAACCCTTGAAACATGTTATCCCATGTAAAATTCAACTGACCAGACGGAATGGTCATCATCTTTACTTCTGTTTTGGTGTAAGGGTATTTAGCATTTGTATGTTTCAAAACTTCAGCATGTCCATAAATCACTGAAGGGCTTACTATTACCTTTGCCACCTTAAGTATAATATCTTCAATGACTATTTCATAAGCTGGCTGACTTTCATTAGTAATTAAACAAAACTCTGGTTTTGAACGATACATTTTCACACCAATAGCTACTTGATTTAAAATGTAACGATCTAAATTAAATAAGTCATGAAAAATTTGTCCTTCCATATCCACGAGTTTACTCTCTGCAAAATATTCAGACCGTTCAAAAAGACCAGTGTTTGCTCCAGTTTTAACATCATTTACATTCAATGTTCCTTCGGGATCATTTGCCCATATCTGTCCTGATAGTTGTGACTTCTTAGCTCCTGATCCATAACATAACAATGACTGTATGATTGCCTTGTAGGGATAGTGGTTAGTAGTAGAAGTTACCGTTTTTGACTGAAGTGTAAGGTCTACCTGTGAGAATAAGGACGACATAAATAAATTGACTGGTCCTACATATTCAGTTGCACCTAAATTTGTACCATCAGATTTTCTTATTTTAGCTTTCACTTGCAGCTTGGAATGTTTTAAATCTACATACTGCATACCATTTTGTCCACTAATGATAAATTCAATGGGTGCATTTCCTGTTATTTGACTGATAGGTCTAACTTCCTCAAAAATTATTTTTTCTATAGCTGTTTGTGTAGGTGGTACACTAAACAAATCTAAACTTCTTGGTCCTGTCTCAGAAAAGTTTTCTGTTGATAAAACTGACATTATTGACTGAAAATATCTTTGGTAAAAGGAACAGTCTTGCGTTTAATTGTTTTGCCTCTTGATTTTTTCTTGATTACTTTCTTTTTGGTTACTTTCTTAACAGACTTTTTTCTGTTAAATTTCTTCTTGGTTTGTTTCCGTTTTTGCTGCTGGGATTTATTGGTAGACTTCTTTACTGTTCGACGGCGTTTTGAAGAACTGGTGTTACTTTGCAAACTTTTTCTTTTAATACCAGCACGTTGCATTTCATCTCTGGCTTGTTGAACAATTTGTTGCTGTGGTGATATCATGTTTACGTCAACTTCATCTGCATTTGATGTTTTATTTCTGGCAAAGTGCTGTTAACATGTAACATAGGTTGAAAAGTTTTACTAGAAATAGATCCACCTATTTGATTTCGGATTTTACCACCTTTCTGTGTCTCATTTAGATAAGGATTGATATTACCTTTTGCCGTTTGTTCAAAGTATTTTATCCATGTTTGTGGTTTAGGTACAAATATTTTACTTATATCCATGATGTTTTAAAATGGAAAGGCTCGAAAGTGTAGTGTGAGCGTTGTTGGTTTGTCTATGAATGAAGCAGATTTCCCATTCTGATCAGTTATATAGATGTCAATATCATAAATTTCTGATACTTTGAGATCAACATAAAAGGGTAGATCAAATATATACTTCCACATTTTTGCTTTGCTATTATCTAAATTTCTAAGTAGCGGTTTTTCCTCATCAGTTACAAAAGTTTCACGACAAATACTCGACAACAAGTTCAAACGGCTCCATTTACTCTTTGTTGAAGAAATATCAGTTTCTACAACAGCTACTTTCCATAAACCATCAAGAATTAGGGGTTTTGTCAAATGCGCTTTGAAATTGTATGGAACATTTCCAGGATAATAGTCTTTTGATTTATCACTACTTAAAACCATGTAGAAACTCATGTTGCTTCAACTTAAGAAACGTTTTTAACTTCTTTAGCTGAAATCCACTGATTATATTTGGTATTCCATCCCAAAAATTTAACGAGATAAATCATTTGACCTTTAACCTTTTTCTTTTTTAAAATTTTTTCAATATCCCAAAGACTTTTTTCATCTTTCTTGACAAGTTGAAGTTCAGATGAGTAAAAATTACCAGATAATTTTGTATCAAGAAAGTCTTTAACTTTATACATATTAATACCTTGCTGTCTATATCTCTCAAAAATTTTAAAAATTTCTGTTGACCATTGTTCATTATATGATCGCTTAAATGTATAATTTGTGTAGGAAACTCTAACAAGGTCTCCTATTTTAAATTGAAATGGAGTAGGTTTCTTCTTTTTCTTATAGTTTGCAGGGTTTAAATACATATATGCCCATAAATCTGCTTCGTTTGATTTGGTAACGTCTTTTGGTGTAATGTTATTTAGTGATTTGTGTGGTGTGCTGTTGTAGGTAGATACTATATCTTGTAGAATATCTATATATCTGTATGTTCTGCTTTTTGTGAAATATCTATACATCATATTCTTTATTGTTTTTATGACACGTTCAGAATAGTTTGCCTTAGTTTCTGAATTTTGAGTAGTGAAGTGGTAAACGCCTTTATCATCGAGGAATTTTTTTACGATTTGATTTCGAAATTCAGAACCATTATCTGTGCGCAGTTTCTCGCATATTCTTCCATGTGAAAATATTTGTTTAAGTGCTTTAACTACTTCTTTTCCTGTTTTATTTTTTCAAAGGTTGAATCCAGAGAAAACGGCTGAAGATGTCGATGACTACTAAAAGATATTTTATATCATCATTATATTTGAAAGTGATGAAACGTCTGCTAGATCTGCATCAAATTGATTATCAATGCCTGTGACAATAACTTTTGCTCTGTGGAATTTTCGTCGACTTGGTTTCTGAAGACTATAACTATCTTGATTCTGTAACCATTTCCTGATGGAATGTTTACCAATGTTATGAAATCCTCGTGATTTAAGAACACTATATAATTTATCTGGACCTAAATATGCTCCTGGTTGTGATATATCATAATAAATTTTTTGTAGTAAATCATTTTGTTGTTTGTTTTTCTTGATTCTTTTATCTACAACATAATGATCCTTTTAAACTCATTGGTTTTAGCAAAACATTCTTTTCACACCAAATATTCAGTTTTGATGATGCTTGATGAAATGTTTTCATCTGGCTCTCAAAATAAGTAAAATAATCTTGACTAAAGTGTTAAACTGTAATGAAGTAAAATTTCAACGTATGTGTTGAAGTAACACACAATGATATTACCTGAAAGGAAAATTTAGTTTACTTGTAGAATGATTTGATTTCCACTATCATGCAGGTGTAGAGCATAGTAAAATAATCTTGATTTGGTCTAAAACACCTAAACCAAACTATTTGCATATGTTATTGATTGTAAATATATTGAGTCTAAAAGTCATACTAGTTATTCTTTTTTGGAATTTATTACACTTTATAGCATTGGAAGGAAAAATGATAAACAAACAGTAAGCTGGAATATTCATATATTTGTAAAACATTTTATACATACATACATTTCTAAATAAAAAGCTAAAATTATAATTTTACCCTTTCCATGTTTCTGAATAGACATTGCTTACAAATGAAATGTTGTACAGTTAAATTAAGAATAAGACATAACTGTTTTCTTTCACTATTAAGTATGTTTTTAAAATGATTATAAATTTGACTGTTATAACATAGATTAATGTTCATCACCAGCAATGCGATCTAACTGGATTAACTTGTTTACTGTTTCATATTGTTTATCCTTCCACTGTTGAGTTTTTGGAATATTTTCTCTTCGCCAATCAGGATCTTGTAGAGATAAAATAAATTTATCTATAAATGAGTCAGGAATATTTGTACATCTAGCTTCAACATTCCAGTTGTCTACAACATAAAATTCCTCCACTTTATCCAATGCCTCTTCAAAATATAAATCTAATTGCTGTTGTTCATCCAACATAATACAGTTGTGCTGTTTTTGACTTCCATGATTAATTTGACAGCCATAACAGTTTTCTACAGCAGTTGCTCCCAAATTCTTTCTTATTTCAATGGAAAATATAAAATTATAAATGTTAAGATATTTTGCGGTGTATTCCACATTAGAAACTTCATCTACAATAATTTGTTCCATAGTTTTCAAAAGTTCATCATTATCGTAATACATAGACATAGTTCAAAGTTAAATCTTTGTGTGTTGAGTAAGAACAGCAAATGACAGTTTAAATACTATCACAAATATGTGAAAATTGTAACAATGGATACATTATCAATACATCTATATCTATTGAAAGAAAAACTAAGACAACAGCTACCATGTTGTTTCCAAGACCGCCATATTGTTACTAAGACAACACTCACCATATTGTTACTAAGACCACCAAAATGTTTCTATGAGAGTAGCCATATTGTTACTAAGACCGCCATATTGTTTCTATGGGAGTAGACAAATATTGTTACTAAGACCGCCATATTGTTTCTATGGGAGTAGCCGTTACTAAGGAAACGGTCGCCATTATCCGCCATCTTGGTCACGCATTGATGCTCAACCACTATTACTAAACTACTCATATCCATACATCATTTATAGGTCGAGAAATAATCAAGTAATGGATATCATATCCATACATCATGTATATGTCGGGTAATAATCAATTACTGGATATCATATCCATACATCATGTATATGTCGCGTGATGATCGAAAACTGGATATCATATCCATACATCATGTATATGTCGGGTAATAATCAAATAATGGATATCGTATCCATACATCATGTATATGTCGGGAAAAAATCAAGAACTAGATGTCATATCCATACATCATGTATCAGACGAGAAATAATCAAAAATTTGTATCATATCCATACATTATGTATGTGTCGGGTAATGATCAAATACTGGATATCATATCCATACATCATGTATATATCGGGTAATCATCAAATACTGCTTATCATATCCATACATCATGTATATGTCGGGACATAATCAAAAACTTGATATCATATCCATACATCATGTATCAGACGCGAAATAATCAAAAACTGGATATCATATCCATACATCATGTATGTGTCGGGTAATGATCAAATACTGGATATCATATCCATACATCATGTACATATCGGGTAATGATCAAATACTGGATATGATATCCATACATCATGTATATGTCGACAAAACATCGAATATTGGATATCATATCCATACATCATGTATATATCGGGTAATGATCAAATACTGGATATCATATCCATACATCATGTATATATCGGGTAATGATCAAATACTGGATATCATATCCATACATCATGTATATATCGGGTAATAATCAAATACTGGATATCATATCCATACATCACGTATATGTCAGGTAATGATCAGATAATGGATATCATATCCATATATCATGTATATGTCAGGTAATGATAAAATACTGGATATCATATCCATACATCATGTATATATCGGGTAATGATCAAATACTGGATATCATATCCATACATCATGTATATATCGGGTAATAATCAAATACTGGATATCATATCCATACATCATGTATATGTCGGGAAATAATTAAAAACTGGATATCATATTCATACATCATGTATATGTCAGGAAATAATTAAAAACTGGATATCATAACCATACATCATGTATATGTCGGGTAATGATCAACAACTGGATATCATATCCATACATCATGTATATGTCGGGAAATAATCAAATACTGGATATCATATCCATACATCATGTATGTGTCGGGTAATGATCAACAACTGGATATCATATCCATACATCATGTATATGTTGGGTAATAATCAACAACTGGATATCATATCCATACATCATTTATAGGTCGAGAAATAATCAAATACTGGATATAATATCCTTACATCATGTATATGTCGGGTAAAAATCAAATAATGGATATCATATCCATACATCATGTATATGTCGGGTAATAATCAAATACTGGATATCATATCCATACATCAGGTATATGTCGGGTAATAATCAAATACTGGATATCATATCCATACATCATGTATATGTCGGGTAATAATCAAATAATGGATATCATATCCATACATCATGTATATGTCGGGTAATGACCAAATACTCGATATCATATCCATACATCATGTATATGTCGGGTAATGATCAACAACTGGATATCATATCCATACATCATGTATATGTTGGGTAATAATCAACAACTGGATATCATATCCATACATCATTTATAGGTCGAGAAATAATCAAATACTGGATATAATATCCATACATCATGTATATGTCGGGTAATAATCAAATAATGGATATCATATCCATACATCATGTATATGTCGGGTAATGATCAAATACTGGATATCATATCCATACATCATGTATATGTCGGGTAATAATCAAATACTGGATATCATATCTATACATCATGTATATGTCGGGTAATAATCAAATAATGGATATCATATCCATACATCATGTATATGTCGGGTAATGATCAAATACTGGATATCATATCGATACATCATGTATGTGTCGGGTAATGATCAACAACTGGATATCATATCCATACATCATGTATATGTCGGGTCATGATCAACAACTGGATATCATATCCATACATCATGTATATGTCGAGAAATAATCAAATACTGGAAATCATATCCATATATCATGTATATGTCGAGAAATAATCAAAACTGGATATCATATACATACATCATGCATATGTCGGCTAATGATTAGATACATGATATTATATCCATACATCATGTATATATCGGGTAATGATCAAGTACTGGATATGATATCCATAGATCATGTATATGTCGAGAAAACATCGAATATTAGATATCATATCCATACATTATGTATATATCGGGTAATAATCAAAAACTGGATATGATATCCATACATCACGTATATGTCAGGTAATGATCAAATACTGCTTATCATATCCATACATCATGTATATGTCGGGACATAATCAAAAACTGGATATCATATCCATACATCATGCATATGTTGGGAAATAATCAAATACTGGATATCATATCCATACATCATGTATATGTCGGGAAATAATCAAATACTGGATATAATATCCATACATCATGTATCTGTCAGGTAATGATCAAATACTGGATATCATATCAGTACATCATGTATATGTCGGGAAATAATCAAATACTGAATATCATATCCTTACATCATGTACATGTCGAGAAATAATTAAGTACTGAATAACATATCCATTCATCATGTATATGTCGAAAATAATCAAATACTGGATATCATATCCATACATCATGTATATGTCGGGTGATGATCAAATACTTGATATCATATCCATACATCATGTTTATGTTGGGTAATAATCAAATGCTGGATATCATATCCATACATCATGTATCTGTCGGGTAATAATCAAATACTGGATATCATATCCATACATCAATTATTTGTCGAGAAATAGTCAAATACTGGATATCATATCAATACATCATGTAGATGTCAGGTAATGACCTAATAATGAATATCATATCCATACATCATGTTTATGTTGGGTAATAATCAAATACTGGATATCATATCCATACATCATTTATTTGTCGAGAAATAGTCAAATACTGGATATCATATCAATACATCATGTAGATGTCAGGTAATTACCTAATAATGAATATCATATCCATACATCATGTATATGTCGGGTAATGCTCAAATACTGGATATCATATCAATACATCATGTATATGTCGGGTAATAATCAACAACTGGATATCATATCCATACATCATTTATTTGTCGAGAAATAATCAAATACTGGATATCATATCCATACATCATGTGTATGTCGGGTAAGGATCAAAAACTGGATATCATACCCATACATCATGTATATGTCGGGAAATAAACAGTAACTGGATATCGTATCCATACATCTAGAATATGTCGAGAAATAATCAAAAACTAGATATCGTATCCATACATCATGTATATGTCACATAATTATCAAATACTGGATATCATATCCATACATCATGTTTGATATCGTATCCATACATCTAGTATATGTCGAGAAATAATCAAAAACTAGATATCGTATCCATACATCATGTATATGTCACATAATTATCAAATACTGGATATCATATCCATACATCATGTTTGATATCGTATCCATACATCTAGTATATGTCGAGAAATAATCAAAAACTAGATATCGTATCCATACATCATGTATAAGTCAGATAATTATCAAATACTGGATATCATATCCATACATCATGTTTATGTTGGGAAATAATCAAAAACTAGAGATCATATTCATACATTATGTATCTGTCGGGTAAAATTTAAAAAAATGGAAATCAAATCCATACATCATGTATATGTCTAGAAATAATCAAAAACTGGATATCATATCCATACATCATGAATAAGTCGAGAAAAAATTAGAAACTGGAAATCATATCCATACATCATGTATATGTCAGGTAATGATCAAATACTTTATATCATATCCATACATCTAGTATATGTCGAGAAATAATCAAATACTGGATATCATATCCATACATCATGTATATGTCGGGAAATAAACAAAAAATGGATATCGTATCCATACATGATGTATATGTCGGGAAAAAATCAAGAACTAGATGTCATATCCATACATCATGTTTATGTCGGGACATTATCAAAAACTTGATATCATATCCATACATCATGTATCAGACGAGAAATAATCAAAAACTGGATATCATATCCATACATCATGTATGTGTCGGGTAATGATCAAATACTGGATATCATATCCATACATCATGTATATATCGGGTAATGATCAAATACTGGATATGATATCCATACATCATGTATATGTCGAGAAAACATCGAATATTGGATATCATATCCATACATCATGTATATATCGGGTAATGATCAAATACTGGATATCATATCCATACATCATGTATGTGTCGGGTAATGATCAAATACTGGATATCATATCCATACATCATGTATATATCGGGTAATGATCAAATACTGGATATAATATCTATACATCATGTATATGTCGAGAAAACATCGAATATTGGATATCATATCCATACATCATGTATATATCGGGTAATGATCAAATACTGGATATCATATCCATACATCATGTATATGTCGAGAAAACATCGAACATTGGATATAATATCCATACATCATGTATTTATCGGGTAATGATCAAATACTGGATATCATATCCATACATCATGTATATATCGGGTAATGATCAAATACTGGATATTATATCCATACATCATGTATATGTCGAGAAAACATCGAATATTGGATATCATATCCATACATCATGTAGATATCGGGTAATGATCAAATACTGGATATCATATCCATACATCATGTATATATCGGGTAATAATTAAATACTGGATATCATATCCATACATCACGTATATGTCGGGTAATGATCAAATACTAGATATCATATCCATATATCATGTATATGTCAGGTAATGATCAAATACTGGATATCATATCCATACATCATGTATATGTTGAGTAATAATCATATACTTGATATCATATCCATACATCATGTATATGTCGCGAAAAAATAAAAAACTGGATATCATATTCATACATCATGTATATGTCAGGAAATAATTAAAAACTGGATATCATAACCATACATCATGTATATGTCGGGTAATAATTAAAAACTGGATATCATATTCATACATCATGTATATGTCAGGAAATAATTAAAAACTGGATATCATAACCATACATCATGTATATGTCGGGCAATGATCAACAACTGGATATCATATCCATACATCATGTATATGTCGGGAAATAATCAAATACTGGATATCATATCCATACATCATGTATGTGTCGGGTAATGATCAACAACTGGATATCATATCCATACATCATGTATATGTCGGGTAATGATCAACAACTGGATATCATATCCATACATCATGTATATGTCGGGTAATAATCAACAACTGGATATCATATCCATATATCATGTATATGTCGGGTAATAATCAACAACTGGATATCATATCCATACATCATGTATATGTCGGGTAATAATCAAATACTGGATATCATATCGATACATCATGTATGTGTCGGGTAATGATCAACAACTGGATATCATATCCATACATCATGTATATGTCGGGTAATGATCAACAACTGGATATCATATCCATACATCATGTATATGTCGGGTAATAATCAACAACTGGATATCATATCCATACATCATGTATATGTCGAGAAATAATCAAATACTGGAAATCATATCCATATATCATGTATATGTCGAGAAATAATCAAAACTGGATATCATATACATACATCATGCATATGTCGGCTAATGATTAGATACTGGATATTATATCCATACATCATGTATATATCGGGTAATGATCAAGTACTGGATATGATATCCATAGATCATGTATATGTCGAGAAAACATCGAATATTAGATATCATATCCATACATTATGTACATATCGGGTAATAATCAAAAACTGGATATGATATCCATACATCACGTATATGTCAGGTAATGATCAAATACTGCTTATCATATCCATACATCATGTATATGTCGGGACATAATCAAATACAGGATATAATATCCATACATCATGTATATGTCAGGTAATGATCAAATACTGGATATCATATCAGTACATCATGTATATGTCGAGAAATAATCAAATACTGGAAATCATATCCATATATCATGTATATGTCGAGAAATAATCAAAACTGGATATCATATACATACATCATGCATATGTCGGCTAATGATTAGATACTGGATATTATATCCATACATCATGTATATATCGGGTAATGATCAAGTACTGGATATGATATCCATAGATCATGTATATGTCGAGAAAACATCGAATATTAGATATCATATCCATACATTATGTACATATCGGGTAATAATCAAAAACTGGATATGATATCCATACATCACGTATATGTCAGGTAATGATCAAATACTGCTTATCATATCCATACATCATGTATATGTCGGGACATAATCAAATACAGGATATAATATCCATACATCATGTATATGTCAGGTAATGATCAAATACTGGATATCATATCAGTACATCATGTATATGTCGGGAAATAATCAAATACTGAATATCATATCCTTACATCATGTACATGTCGAGAAATAATTAAGTACTGAATAACATATCCATTCATCATGTATATGTCGAAAATAATCAAATACTGGATATCATATCCATACATCATTTATTTGTCGAGAAATAGTCAAATACTGGATATCATATCAATACATCATGTAGATGTCAGGTAATGACCTAATAATGAATATCATATCCATACATCATGTATATGTTGGGTAATAATCAAATACTGGATATCATATCCATACATCATTTATTTGTCGAGAAATAGTCAAATACTGGATATCATATCAATACATCATGTAGATGTCAGGTAATAACCTAATAATGAATATCATATCCATACATCATGTATATGTCGGGTAATGATCAAATACTGGATATCATATCAATACATCATGTATATGTCGGGTAATAATCAACAACTGGATATCATATCCATATATCATTTATTTGTCGAGAAATAATCAAATACTGGATATCATATCCATACATCATGTATATGTCGGGAAATAAACAGTAACTGGATATCGTATCCATACATCTAGTATATGTCGAGAAATAATCAAAAACTAGATATCGTATCCATACATCATGTATAAGTCAGATAATTATCAAATACTGGATATCATATCCATACATCATGTTTATGTTGGGAAATAATCAAAAACTAGAGATCATATTCATACATTATGTATCTGTCGGGTAAAATTAAAAAAAATGGAAATCAAATCCATACATCATGTATATGTCTAGAAATAATCAAAAACTGGATATCATATTCATACATCATTTATATGTCGTGAAATAATCAAACACTGGATATCATATCCATACATCATGAATAAGTCGAGAAAAAATTAGAAACTGGAAATCATATCCATACATCATGTATATGTCAGGTAATGATCAAATACTTTATATCATATCCATACATCATGTATATGTAGGGTAATAATGAAATAGTGGATATCATATCCATACATCATGTATATGTCGAGGAATAATCAAAAAATGGTTATCATATCCATACATGATGCATATGTCGGCTAATGATTAGATACTGGATATCATATCCATACATCATGCAAATGTATATATCGGGTAATGATCAAATACTGGATATGATATCCATAGATCATGTTTATGTCGAGAAAACATCGAATATTGGATATCATATCCATACATCATGTATATATCGGGTAATGATCAAATATTGGATATCATATCCATACATCATCTATATATCGGGTAATGATCAAATATTGGATATCATATCCATACATCATGTATATATCGGGTAATGATCAAATACTGGATATCATATCCATACATCATGTATATGTCGGGAAATAATCAAAAACTGGATATAATATCCATACATCGTGTTTATGTCAGGTAATGATTAAATACTGGATATCATATCCATACATCATGTATATGTCGGGAAATAATCAAAAACTGGATATCATATCCATACATCGTGTTTATGACGGGTAATGATCAAATACTGGATATCATATCCATTCATCATGTATATGTCGGGAAATAATCAAAAACTGGATATCATATCCATACATCGTGTTTATGACGGGTAATGATCAAATACTGGATATCATATCCATTCATCATGTATATGTCGGGAAATAATCACAAACTGGATATCATATCCATACATCGTGTTTATGACGGGTAATGATCAAATACTGGATATCATATAGTTACATCACGTATATGTTAGGTAATGATTAAATTCTGGATATCATATCCATACATCATGTATATGTCGGGTAATGATCAAATACTGGATATCATATCAATACATCATGTATATGTCGGGTAATAATCAACAACTGGATATCATATCCATACATCATTTATTTGTCGAGAAATAATCAAATACTGGATATCATATCCATACATCATGTGTATGTCGGGTAAGGATCAAAAACTGGATATCATACCCATACATCATGTATATGTCGGGAAATAAACAGTAACTGGATATCGTATCCATACATCTAGTATATGTCGAGAAATAATCAAAAACTAGATATCGTATCCATACATCATGTATATGTCACATAATTATCAAATACTGGATATTATATCCATACATCATGTTTGATATCGTATCCATACATCTAGTATATGTCGAGAAATAATCAAAAACTAGATATCGTATCCATACATCATGTATATGTCACATAATTATCAAATACTGGATATCATATCCATACATCATGTTTGATATCGTATCCATACATCTAGTATATGTCGAGAAATAATCAAATACTGGATATCATATCCATACATCATGTTTATGTTGGGAAATAATCAAAAACTAGAGATCATATTCATACATTATGTATCTGTCGGGTAAAATTAAAAAAAATGGAAATCAAATCCATACATCATGTATATGTCTAGAAATAATCAAAAACTGGATATCATATCCATACATCATGAATAAGTCGAGAAAAAATTAGAAACTGGAAATCATATCCATACATCATGTATATGTCAGGTAATGATCAAATACTTTATATCATATCCATACAACTAGTATATGTCGAGAAATAATCAAATACTGGATATCATATCCATACATCATGTATATGTCGAGAAAACATAGAATATTGGATATCATATCCATACATCATGTATATGTCGGGAAATAAACAAAAAATGGATATCGTATCCATACATGATGTATATGTCGGGAAAAAATCAAGAACTAGATGTCATATCC
Source organism: Tegillarca granosa (assembly GCA_029721355.1). NCBI lineage: Eukaryota > Metazoa > Mollusca > Bivalvia > Arcoida > Arcidae > Tegillarca > Tegillarca granosa. Next base: position 20,503 of record JARBDR010000666.1, on the reverse strand, counting down.
ATACATCATGTTTATGTCGGGACATAATGAAAAACTTGGTATCATATCCATACATCATGTATCAGACGAGAAATAATCAAAAACTGGATATCATATCCATACATCATGTATGTGTCGGGTAATGATCAAATACTGGATATCATATCCATACATCATGTATATATCGGGTAATGATCAAATACTGGATATGATATCCATACATCATGTATATGTCGAGAAAACATAGAATATTGGATATCATATCCATACATCATGTATATATCGGGTAATGATCAAATACTGGATATCATATCCATACATCATGTATGTGTCGGGTAATGATCAAATACTGGATATCATATCCATACATCATGTATATATCGGGTAATGATCAAATACTGGATATAATATCTATACATCATGTATATGTCGAGAAAACATCGAATATTGGATATCATATCCATACATCATGTATATATCGGGTAATGATCAAATACTGGATATCATATCCATACATCATGTATATGTCGAGAAAACATCGAATATTGGATATCATATCCATACATCATGTATATATCGGGTAATGATCAAATACTGGATATCATATCCATACATCATGTATATATCGGGTAATAATTAAATACTGGATATCATATCCATACATCACGTATATGTCGGGTAATGGTCAAATACTGGATATCATATCCATATATCATGTATATGTCAGGTAATGATCAAATACTGGATATCATATCCATACATCATGTATATGTTGAGTAATAATCATATACTTGATATCATATCCATACATCATGTATATGTCGCGAAAAAATAAAAACTGGATATCATATTCATACATCATGTATATGTCAGGAAATAATTAAAAACTGGATATCATAACCATACATCATGTATATGTCGGGTAATGATCAACAACTGGATATCATATCCATACATCATGTATATGTCGGGAAATAATCAAATACTGGATATCATATCCATACATCATGTATGTGTTGAGTAATAATCATATACTTGATATCATATCCATATATATGTATATGTCGGGAAATAATTAAAAACTGGATATCATATTCATACATCATGTATATGTCAGGAAATAATTAAAAACTGGATATCATATCCATACATCATGTATATGTCGGGTAATAATCAAATACTGGATATCATATCGATACATCATGTATGTGTCGGGTAATGATCAACAACTGGATATCATATCCATACATCATGTATATGTCGGGTAATGATCAACAACTGGATATCATATCCATACATCATGTATATGTCGGGTAATAATCAACAACTGGATATCATATCCATACATCATGTATATGTCGAGAAATAATCAAATACTGGAAATCATATCCATATATCATGTATATGTCGAGAAATAATCAAAACTGGATATCATATACATACATCATGCATATGTCGGCTAATGATTAGATACTGGATATTATATCCATACATCATGTATATATCGGGTAATGATCAAGTACTGGATATGATATCCATAGATCATGTATATGTCGAGAAAACATCGAATATTAGATATCATATCCATACATTATGTATATATCGGGTAATAATCAAAAACTGGATATGATATCCATACATCACGTATATGTCAGGTAATGATCAAATACTGCTTATCATATCCATACATCATGTATATGTCGGGAAATAATCAAATACTGGATATCATATCCATACATCATGTATATGTCGGGAAATAATCAAATACTGGATATCATATCCATACATCATGTATATGTCGGGAAATAATCAAATACTGGATATAATATCCATACATCATGTATATGTCAGGTAATGATCAAATACTGCTTATCATATCCATACATCATGTATATGTCGGGACATAATCAAAAACTGGATATCATATCCATACATCATGTATATATCGGGAAATAATCAAATACTGGATATAATATCCATACATCATGTATATGTCAGGTAATGATCAAATACTGGATATCATATCAGTACATCATGTATATGTCGGGAAATAATCAAATACTGAATATCATATCCTTACATCATGTACATGTCGAGAAATAATTAAGTACTGAATAACATATCCATTCATCATGTATATGTCGAAAATAATCAAATACTGGATATCATATCCATACATCATGTATATGTCGGGTGATGATCAAATACTTGATACCATATCCATACATCATGTTTATGTTGGGTTATAATCAAATGCTGGATATCATATCCATACATCATGTATATGTTGGGTAATAATCAAATACTGGATATCATATCCATACATCATTTATTTGTCGAGAAATAGTCAAATACTGGATATCATATCAATACATCATGTAGATGTCAGGTAATGACCTAATAATAAATATCATATCCATACATCATGTATATGTCGGGTAATGATCAAATACTGGATATCATATCAATACATCATGTATATGTCGGGTAATAATCAACAACTGGATATCATATCTATACATCATTTATTTGTCGAGAAATAATCAAATACTGGATATCATATCCATACATCATGTGTATGTCGGGTAAGGATCAAAAACTGGATATCATACCCATACATCATGTATATGTCGGGAAATAAACAGTAACTGGATATTGTATCCATACATCTAGTATATGTCGAGAAATAATCAAAAACTAGATATCGTATCCATACATCATGTATATGTCACATAATTATCAAATACTGGATATCATATCCATACATCATGTTTGATATCGTATCCATACATCTAGTATATGTCGAGAAATAATCAAAAACTAGATATCGTATCCATACATCATGTATAAGTCAGATAATTATCAAATACTGGATATCATATCCATACATCATGTTTATGTTGGGAAATAATCAAAAACTAGAGATCATATTCATACATTATGTATCTGTCGGGTAAAATTAAAAAAAATGGAAATCAAATCCATACATCATGTATATGTCTAGAAATAATCAAAAACTGGATATCATATTCATACATCATGTATATGTCAGGTAATGATCAAATACTTTATATCATATCCATACATCATGTATATGTAGGGTAATAATGAAATAGTGGATATCATATCCATACATCATGTATATGTCGAGGAATAATCAAAAAATGGTTATCATATCCATACATGATGCATATGTCGGCTAATGATTAGATACTCGATATCATATCCATACATTATGCAAATGTATATATCGGGTAATGATCAAATACTGGATATGATATCCATAGATCATGTTTATGTCGAGAAAACATCGAATATTGGATATCATATCCATACATCATGTATATATCGGGTAATGATCAAATACTGGATATTATATCCATACATCATGTATATGTCGGGACATAATCAAAAACTGGATATCATATCCATACATCATGTATATGTCGGGTAATGATCAAATACTGGATATCATATCCATACATCATGTATATGTCGGGAAATAATCTAAAACTGGATATCATATCCATACATCGTGTTTATGACGGGTAATGATCAAATACTGGATATCATATAGTTACATCACGTATATGTTAGGTAATGATCAAATTCTGGATATCATATCCATACATCATGTATATGTCGGGAAATAATCAAATACTGAATATCATATCCTTACATCATATACATGTCGGGAAATAATTAAGTACCGAATAACACATCCATTCATCATGTATATGTCGAAAATAATCAAATACTGAATATCATATCCTTACATCATATACATTTTGGGAAATAATTAAGTACCGAATAACACATCCATACATCATGTATATGTCGGGACATAATTAAAAACTGGATATCATATCAATATATCATGTATATGTCGGGTAATAATCAACAACTGGATATCATATCCATACATCATGTATATGTCGGGTAATAATCAACAACTGGATATCATATCCATACATCATGTATATGTCGGGAAATAATCAAATACTGAATATCATATCCTTACATCATATACATGTCGGGAAATAATTAAGTACCGAATAACACATCCATACATCATGTATATGTCGGGACATAATTAAAAACTGGATATCATATCCATACATGATGTATATGTCGGGACATAATCAAAAACTGGATATCATATCAATATATCATGTATATGTCGGGACATAATTAAAAACTGGATATCATATCCATACATGATGTATATGTCGGGACATAATCAAAAACTGGATATCATATCAATATATCATGTATATGTCGGGTAATAATCAACAACTGGATATCATATCCATACATCATGAACATGTCGGGTAATAATCAAATACTGGATATCATATCGATACATCATGTATGTGTCGGGTAATGATCAACAACTGGATATCATATCCATACATCATGTATATGTCGGGTAATGATCAACAACTGGATATCATATCCATACATCATGTATATGTCGAGAAATAATCAAATACTGGAAATCATATCCATATATCATGTATATGTCGAGAAATAATCAAAACTGGATATCATATACATACATCATGCATATGTCGGCTAATGATTAGATACTGGATATTATATCCATACATCATGTATATATCGGGTAATGATCAAGTACTGGATATGATATCCATAGATCATGTATATGTCGAAAAAACATCGAATATTAGATATCATATCCATACATTATGTATATATCGGGTAATAATCAAAAACTGGATATGATATCCATACATCACGTATATGTCAGGTAATGATCAAATACTGCTTATAATATCCATACATCATGTATATGTCGGGACATAATCAAAAACTGGATATCATATCCATACATCATGTATATATCAGGTAATGATCAAATACTGGATATCATATCAGTACATCATGTATATGTCGGGACATAATCAAAAACTGGATATCATATCCATACATCATGTATATATCAGGTAATGATCAAATACTGGATATCATATCAGTACATCATGTATATGTCGGGAAATAATCAAATACTGAATATCATATCCTTACATCATGTACATGTCGAGAAATAATTAAGTACTGAATAACATATCCATTCATCATGTGTATGTCGAAAATAATCAAATACTGGATATCATATCCATACATCATGTATATGTAGGGTAATAATGAAATAGTGGATATCATATCCATACATCATGTATATGTCGAGGAATAATCAAAAAATGGTTATCATATCCATACATGATGCATATGTCGGCTAATGATTAGATACTCGATATCATATCCATACATTATGCAAATGTATATATCGGGTAATGATCAAATACTGGATATGATATCCATAGATCATGTTTATGTCGAGAAAACATCGAATATTGGATATCATATCCATACATCATGTATATATCGGGTAATGATCAAATACTGGATATTATATCCATACATCATGTATATGTCGGGACATAATCAAAAACTGGATATCATATCCATACATCATGTATATGTCGGGTAATGATCAAATACTGGATATCATATCCATACATCATGTATATGTCGGGAAATAATCTAAAACTGGATATCATATCCATACATCGTGTTTATGACGGGTAATGATCAAATACTGGATATCATATAGTTACATCACGTATATGTTAGGTAATGATCAAATTCTGGATATCATATCCATACATCATGTATATGTCGGGAAATAATCAAATACTGAATATCATATCCTTACATCATATACATGTCGGGAAATAATTAAGTACCGAATAACACATCCATTCATCATGTATATGTCGAAAATAATCAAATACTGAATATCATATCCTTACATCATATACATGTTGGGAAATAATTAAGTACCGAATAACACATCCATACATCATGTATATGTCGGGACATAATTAAAAACTGGATATCATATCAATATATCATGTATATGTCGGGTAATAATCAACAACTGGATATCATATCCATACATCATGTATATGTCGGGTAATAATCAACAACTGGATATCATATCCATACATCATGTATATGTCGGGAAATAATCAAATACTGAATATCATATCCTTACATCATATACATGTCGGGAAATAATTAAGTACCGAATAACACATCCATACATCATGTATATGTCGGGACATAATTAAAAACTGGATATCATATCACTATATCATGTATATGTCGGGTAATAATCATCAACTGGATATCATATCCATACATCATGTATATGTCGGGTAATAATCAACAACTGGATATCATATCCATACATCATGTATATGTCGGGACATAATTAAAAACTGGATATCATATCCATACATCATGTATATGTCGGGACATAATCAAAAACTGGATATCATATCAATATATCATGTATATGTCGGGTAATAATCAACAACTGGATATCATATCCATACATCATGAACATGTCGGGTAATAATCAAATACTGGATATCATATCGATACATCATGTATGTGTCGGGTAATGATCAACAACTGGATATCATATCCATACATCATGTATATGTCGGGTAATGATCAACAACTGGATATCATATCCATACATCATGTATATGTCGAGAAATAATCAAATACTGGAAATCATATCCATATATCATGTATATGTCGAGAAATAATCAAAACTGGATATCATATACATACATCATGCATATGTCGGCTAATGATTAGATACTGGATATTATATCCATACATCATGTATATATCGGGTAATGATCAAGTACTGGATATGATATCCATAGATCATGTATATGTCGAAAAAAACATCGAATATTAGATATCATATCCATACATTATGTATATATCGGGTAATAATCAAAAACTGGATATGATATCCATACATCACGTATATGTCAGGTAATGATCAAATACTGCTTATCATATCCATACATCATGTATATGTCGGGACATAATCAAAAACTGGATATCATATCCATACATCATGTATATATCAGGTAATGATCAAATACTGGATATCATATCAGTACATCATGTATATGTCGGGACATAATCAAAAACTGGATATCATATCCATACATCATGTATATATCAGGTAATGATCAAATACTGGATATCATATCAGTACATCATGTATATGTCGGGAAATAATCAAATACTGAATATCATATCCTTACATCATGTACATGTCGAGAAATAATTAAGTACTGAATAACATATCCATTCATCATGTGTATGTCGAAAATAATCAAATACTGGATATCATATCCATACATCATGTATATGTCGGGTGATGATCAAATACTTGATATCATATCCATACATCATGTTTATGTTGGGTAATAATCAAATGCTGGATATCATATCCATACATCATGTATATGTTGGGTAATAATCAAATACTGGATATCATATCCATATATCATTTATTTGTCGAGAAATAGTCAAATACTGGATATCATATCAATACATCATGTAGATGTCAGGTAATGACCTAATAATGAATATCATATCCATACATCATGTATATGTCGGGTAATGATCAAATACTGGATATCATATCAATACATCATGTATATGTCGGGTAATAATCAACAACTGGATATCATATCCATACATCATTTATTTGTCGAGAAATAATCAAATACTGGATATCATATCCATACATCATGTGTATGTCGGGTAAGGATCAAAAACTGGATATCATACCCATACATCATGTATATGTCGGGAAATAAACAGTAACTGGATATCGTATCCATACATCTAGTATATGTCGAGAAATAATCAAAAACTAGATATCGTATCCATACATCTAGTATATGTCGAGAAATAATCAAAAACTAGATATCGTATCCATACATCATGTATATGTCACATAATTATCAAATACTGGATATCATATCCATACATCATGTTTGATATCGTATCCATACATCTAGTATATGTCGAGAAATAATCAAAAACTAGATATCATATCCATATATCATGTATAAGTCAGATAATTATCAAATACTGGATATCATATCCATACATCATGTTTGATATCGTATCCATACATCTAGTATATGTCGAGAAATAATCAAAAACTAGATATCGTATCCATACATCATGTATATGTCACATAATTATCAAATACTGGATATCATATCCATACATCATGTTTGATATCGTATCCATACATCTAGTATATGTCGAGAAATAATCAAAAACTAGATATCGTATCCATACATCATGTATATGTCACATAATTATCAAATACTGGATATCATATCCATACATCATGTTTGATATCGTATCCATACATCTAGTATATGTCGAGAAATAATCAAAAACTAGATATCATATCCATATATCATGTATAAGTCAGATAATTATCAAATACTGGATATCATATCCATACATCATGTTTATGTTGGGAAATAATCAAAAACTAGAGATCATATTCATACATTATGTATCTGTCGGGTAAAATTAAAAAAAATGGAAATCAAATCCATACATCATGTATATGTCTAGAAATAATCAAAAACTGGATATCATATCCATACATCATGAATAAGTCGAGAAAAAATTAGAAACTGGAAATCATATCCATACATGATGCATATGTCGGCTAATGATTAGATACTGGATATCATATCCATACATCATGCAAATGTATATATCGGGTAATGATCAAATACTGGATATGATATCCATAGATCATGTTTATGTCGAGAAAACATCGAATATTGTATATCATATCCATACATCATGTATATATCGGGTAATGATCAAAAACTGGATATCATATCCATATATCATGTATATGTCGGGTAATGATCAAATACTGGATATCATATCCATACATCATGTATATGTCGGGAAATAATCAAAAACTGGATATCATATCCATACATCGTGTTTATGACGGGTAATGATCAAATACTGGATATCATATAGTTACATCACGTATATGTTAGGTAATGATCAAATTCTGGATATCATATCCATACATCATGTATATGTCGGGAAATAATCAAATACTGAATATCATATCCTTACATCATATACATGTCGGGAAATAATTAAGTACTGAATAACACATCCATTCATCATGTATATGTCGAAAATAATCAAATACTGGATAACATATCTATTCATCATGTATATGTCGAAAATAATCAAATACTGGATATCATATCCATACATCATGTATATGTGGGGGTAATGATCAAATACTGGATATCATATCCATGTATCATGTATATGTCAGGTAATGATCAAATACTGGATATCATATCAGTACATCATGTATATGTGTCGTAATAATCAAATACTGGATATCCTATCCATACATCATGTATATGTCGGGAAATAATGAAAAAATAGATATCATATCCATACATCATGTATATGTCGAGAAATAATCAAATACTGGAAATCATATCCATATATCACGTATATGTCGAGAAATAATCAAAACTGGATATCATATACATACATCATGCATATGTCGGCTAATGATTAGATACTGGATATTATATCCATACATCATGTATATATCGGGTAATGATCAAGTACTGGATATGATATCCATAGATCATGTATATGTCGAGAAAACATCGAATATTAGATATCATATCCATACATTATGTATATATCGGGTAATAATCAACAACTGGATATCATATCCATACATCATTTATTTGTCGAGAAATAATCAAATACTGGATATCATATCCATACATCATGTGTATGTCGGTTAAGGATCAAAAACTGGATATCATACCCATACATCATGTATATGTCGGGAAATAAACAGTAACTGGATATCGTATCCATACATCTAGTATATGTCGAGAAATAATCAAAAACTAGATATCGTATCCATACATCATGTATATGTCACATAATTATCAAATACTGGATATCATATCCATACATCATGTTTGATATCGTATCCATACATCTAGTATATGTCGAGAAATAATCAAAAACTAGATATCGTATCCATACATCATGTATAAGTCAGATAATTATCAAATACTGGATATCATATCCATACATCATGTTTATGTTGGGAAATAATCAAAAACTAGAGATCATATTCATACATTATGTATCTGTCGGGTAAAATTAAAAAAAATGGAAATCAAATCCATACATCATGTATATGTCTAGAAATAATCAAAAACTGGATATCATATCCATACATCATGAATAAGTCGAGAAAAAATTAGAAACTGGAAATCATATCCATACATCATGTATATGTCAGGTAATGATCAAATACTTTATATCATATCCATACATCATGTATATGTAGGGTAATAATGAAATAGTGGATATCATATCCATACATCATGTATATGTCGAGGAATAATCAAAAAATGGTTATCATATCCATACATGATGCATATGTCGGCTAATGATTAGATACTGGATATCATATCCATACATCATGCAAATGTATATATTGGGTAATGATCAAATACTGGATATGATATCCATAGATCATGTTTATGTCGAGAAAACATCGAATATTGGATATCATATCCATACATCATGTATATATCGGGTAATGATCAAATACTGGATATCATATCCATACATCATGTATATGTCGGGACATAATCAAAAACTGGATATCATATCCATACATCGTGTTTATCACGGGTAATGATCAAATACTAGATATCATATAGTTACATCACGTATATGTTAGGTAATGATCAAATTCTGGATATCATATCCATACATCATGTATATGTCGGGAAATAATCAAATACTGAATATCATATCCTTACATCATATACATGTCGGGAAATAATTAAGTACTGAATAACACATCCATTCATCATGTATATGTCGAAAATAATCAAATACTGGATATCATATCCATACATCATGTATATATCGGGTAATGATCAAAAACTGGATATCATATCCATATATCATGTATATGTCGGGTAATGATCAAATACTGGATATCATATCCATACATCATGTATATGTCGGGAAATAATCAAAAACTGGATATCATATCCATACATCGTGTTTATGACGGGTAATGATCAAATACTGGATATCATATAGTTACATCACGTATATGTTAGGTAATGATCAAATTCTGGATATCATATCCATACATCATGTATATGTCGGGAAATAATCAAATACTGAATATCATATCCTTACATCATATACATGTCGGGAAATAATTAAGTACTGAATAACACATCCATTCATCATGTATATGTCGAAAATAATCAAATACTGGATAACATATCTATTCATCATGTATATGTCGAAAATAATCAAATACTGGATATCATATCCATACATCATGTATATGTTGGGTGATGATCAAATACTTGATATAATATCCGTACATCACGTATGTGTCGGGTAATGATCTAATACTGGATATCATATCCATGTATCATGTATATGTGGGGGTAATGATCAAATACTGGATATCATATCCATGTATCATGTATATGTCAGGTAATGATCAAATACTGGATATCATATCAGTACATCATGTATATGTGTCGTAATAATCAAATACTGGATATCCTATCCATACATCATGTATATGTCGGGAAATAATGAAAAACTAGATATCATATCCATACATCATGTATATGTCGAGAAATAATCAAATACTGGAAATCATATCCATATATCACGTATATGTCGAGAAATAATCAAAACTGGATATCATATACATACATCATGCATATGTCGGCTAATGATTAGATACTGGATATTATATCCATACATCATGTATATATCGGGTAATGATCAAGTACTGGATATGATATCCATAGATCATGTATATGTCGAGAAAACATCGAATATTAGATATCATATCCATACATTATGTATATATCGGGTAATAATCAACAACTGGATATCATATCCATACATCATTTATTTGTCGAGAAATAATCAAATACTGGATATCATATCCATACATCATGTGTATGTCGGTTAAGGATCAAAAACTGGATATCATACCCATACATCATGTATATGTCGGGAAATAAACAGTAACTGGATATCGTATCCATACATCTAGTATATGTCGAGAAATAATCAAAAACTAGATATCGTATCCATACATCATGTATATGTCACATAATTATCAAATACTGGATATCATATCCATACATCATGTTTGATATCGTATCCATACATCTAGTATATGTCGAGAAATAATCAAAAACTAGATATCGTATCCATACATCATGTATAAGTCAGATAATTATCAAATACTGGATATCATATCCATACATCATGTTTATGTTGGGAAATAATCAAAAACTAGAGATCATATTCATACATTATGTATCTGTCGGGTAAAATTAAAAAAAATGGAAATCAAATCCATACATCATGTATATGTCTAGAAATAATCAAAAACTGGATATCATATCCATACATCATGAATCAGTCGAGAAAAAATTAGAAACTGGAAATCATATCCATACATCATGTATATGTCAGGTAATGATCAAATACTTTATATCATATCCATACATCATGTATATGTAGGGTAATAATGAAATAGTGGATATCATATCCATACATCATGTATATGTCGAGGAATAATCAAAAAATGGTTATCATATCCATACATGATGCATATGTCGGCTAATGATTAGATACTGGATATCATATCCATACATCATGCAAATGTATATATTGGGTAATGATCAAATGCTGGATATGATATCAATAGATCATGTTTATGTCGAGAAAACATCGAATATTGGATATCATATCCATACATCATGTATATATCGGGTAATGATCAAATACTGGATATCATATCCATACATCATGTATATGTCGGGACATAATCAAAAACTGGATATCATATCCATACATCGTGTTTATCACGGGTAATGATCAAATACTAGATATCATATAGTTACATCACGTATATGTTAGGTAATGATCAAATTCTGGATATCATATCCATACATCATGTATATGTCGGGAAATAATCAAATACTGAATATCATATCCTTACATCATATACATGTCGGGAAATAATTAAGTACTGAATAACACATCCATTCATCATGTATATGTCGAAAATAATCAAATACTGGATATCATATCCATACATCATGTATATGTCGGGTGATGATCAAATACTTGATATAATATCCATACATCACGTATGTGTCGGGTAATGATCAAATACTGGATATCATATCCATGTATCATGTATATGTGGGGGTAATGATCAAATACTGGATATCATATCCATGTATCATGTATATGTCAGGTAATGATCAAATACTGGATATCATATCAGTACATCATGTATATGTGTCGTAATAATCAAATACTGGATATCCTATCAATACATCATGTATATGTCGGGAAATAATGAAAAACTAGATATCATATCCATACATCATGTATATGTCGGGGAATAATCAAAAACTGTATATCAGATAGATACATCACGTATATGTTAGGTAATGATCAAATTCAAATACTTTATATCATATCCATACATCATGTATATGTAGGGTAATAATGAAATAGTGGATATCATATCCATACATCATGTATATGTCGAGGAATAATCAAAAAATGGTTATCATATCCATACATCATGTATATATCGGGTAATGTTCAAATACTCGATATCATATCCATACATCATATATATGTCGGGACATAATCAAAAACTGGATATCATATCCATACATCATGTATATGTCAGGTAATGATCAAATACTGGATATTATATCCATACATCATGTATATGTCGGGAAATAATCAAAAACTGGATATCATATCCATACATCGTGTTTATGACGGGTAATGATCAAATACTGGATATCATATAGTTACATCACGTATATGTTAGGTAATGATCAAATTCTGGATATCATATCCATACATCATGTATATGTCGGGAAATAATCAAATACTGAATATCATATCCTTACATCATATACATGTCGGGAAATAATTAAGTACTGAATAACATATCCATTCATCATGTATATGTCGAAAATAATCAAATACTGGATATCATTTCCATACATCATGTATATGTCGGGTGATGATCAAATACTTGACATCATATCCATACGTCATGTATATGTCGGGTAATAATCAACAACTGGATATCATATCCATACATCATTTATTTGTCGAGAAATAATCAAATACTGGATATCATATCCATACATCATGTATATGTCGGGTGATGATCAAATACTTGATATAATATCCATACATCACGTATGTGTCGGGTAATGATCAAATACTGGATATCATATCCATGTATCATGTATATGTGGGGGTAATGATCAAATACTGGATATCATATCCATGTATCATGTATATGTCAGGTAATGATCAAATACTGGATATCATATCAGTACATCATGTATATGTGTCGTAATAATCAAATACTGGATATCCTATCAATACATCATGTATATGTCGGGAAATAATGAAAAACTAGATATCATATCCATACATCATGTATATGTCGGGGAATAATCAAAAACTGTATATCAGATAGATACATCACGTATATGTTAGGTAATGATCAAATTCAAATACTTTATATCATATCCATACATCATGTATATGTAGGGTAATAATGAAATAGTGGATATCATATCCATACATCATGTATATGTCGAGGAATAATCAAAAAATGGTTATCATATCCATACATCATGTATATATCGGGTAATGTTCAAATACTCGATATCATATCCATACATCATATATATGTCGGGACATAATCAAAAACTGGATATCATATCCATACATCATGTATATGTCAGGTAATGATCAAATACTGGATATTATATCCATACATCATGTATATGTCGGGAAATAATCAAAAACTGGATATCATATCCATACATCGTGTTTATGACGGGTAATGATCAAATACTGGATATCATATAGTTACATCACGTATATGTTAGGTAATGATCAAATTCTGGATATCATATCCATACATCATGTATATGTCGGGAAATAATCAAATACTGAATATCATATCCTTACATCATATACATGTCGGGAAATAATTAAGTACTGAATAACATATCCATTCATCATGTATATGTCGAAAATAATCAAATACTGGATATCATTTCCATACATCATGTATATGTCGGGTGATGATCAAATACTTGACATCATATCCATACATCATGTATATGTCGGGTAATAATCAACAACTGGATATCATATCCATACATCATTTATTTGTCGAGAAATAATCAAATACTGGATATCATATCCATACATCATGTAGATGTCAGGTAATGACCTAATAATGAATATCATATCCATAATTCATGTATATGTCGGGTGATGATCAAATACTGGATATCATATCAATACATCATGTATATGTCGGGACATAATCAAGAACTGGATATCATATCCATACATCATTTATTTGTCGAGAAATAATCAAATACTGGAATTCATATCCATACATCATGTATGTGTCGGGTAATGATCAACAACTGGATATCATACCCATACATCATGTATATGTCAGATAATTATCAAATACTGGATATCATATCCATACATCATTTATATGTCGTGAAATAATCAAACACTGGATATCATATCCATACATCATGTATATGTCAGATAATTATCAAATACTGGATATCATATCCATACATCATTTATATGTCGTGAAATAATCAAACACTGGATATCATATCCATACATCATGAATAAGTCGAGAAAAAATTAGAAACTGGAAATCATATCCATACATCATGTATATGTCAGGTAATGATCAAATACTTTATATCATATCCATACATCATGTATATGTAGGGTAATAATGAAATAGTGGATATCATATCCATACATCATGTATATGCCGAGGAATAATCAAAAAATGGTTATCATATCCATACATGATGCATATGTCGGCTAATGATTAGATACAGGATATTATATCCATACATCATGTATATGTTGGGTAATAATCAAATAATGGATATCATATCCATATATCATGCTTATGTCAAGTAATGATCAAATACTGCATATCACATCCATACATCATGTATATGTCGGGACATAATTAAAAACTGGATATCATATCCATACATCATGTTTATGTCGGGATATAATTAAAAACTGGATATCATATCCATATATCATGCTTATGTCAGGTAATGATCAAATACTGGATATCATATCCATACACCATGTATATGTCGGGTAATAATCAAATAATGGATATCATATCCATACATCATGTATTTGTCGGGTAATAATCAAATAATGGATATCATATCCATACATCACGTATATGTCAGGTAATGATCAAATACTGGATATCATATCCATACATCATGTATATGTCGGGACATAATTAAAAACTGGATATGATATCCATACATCATGTATATGTTGGGTAATAATCGAATACTGGATATCATATCCATATATCATGTATATGTCGGGTAATAATCAAATACTGGATATCATATCAATACATCATGTATATGTCGGGTAATGATCAAATACTGGATATCATATCCATACATCGTGCTTATGTCGGGAAATAATCAAATACTGGATATCATATCCATACATCATGTATATGTTTGGGTAATAATCAAATACTGGATATCATATCCATACATCATGTATATGTCGGGTTATGATCAAATACTTGATATCATATCCATACATCATGTTTATGTCGGGAAATAATCAAAAACTGGATATGATATCCATACATCATGTATATGTTGGGTAATAATCGAATACTGGATATCATATCCATATATCATGTATATGTCGGGTAATAATCAACAACTGAATATCATATCCATACATCATGTATATGTCGGGTAATAATCAACAACTGGATATCATATCCATACATCATTTATTTGTCGAGAAATAATCAAATACTGGATATCATATCGATACATCATGTATATGTCGGGTAACAATCAACAACTGGATATCATATCCATACATCATTTATTTGTCGAGAAATAATCAAATACTGGATATCATATCGATACATCATGTAGATGTCAGGTACTGACCTAATAATGAATATCATATCCATACATCATGTATATGTTGGGTAATGATCAAATACTGGATATCATATCAATACATTATGTACATGTCGGGTAAGAATCAACAACTGGATATCATATCCATACATCATTTATTTGTCGAGAAATAATCAAATACTGGATATCATATCCATACATCATGTATATGTCAGGTAATGATCAATTACTGGAATTCATATCCATACATCATGTGTATGTCGGGTAATGATCAAAAACTGGATATCATACCCATACATCATGTATATGTCGGGAAATAATGAAAAACTAGATATCATATCCATACATCATGTATATGTCGCGGAATAATCAAAAACTGGATATCATATAGTTACATCACGTATATGTTAGGTAATGATCACATTCTGGATATCATATCCATACATCATGTATATGTCGTGAAATAGTCAAATACTGAATATCATATCCTTACATCATGTACATGTCGGGAAATAATTAAGAACTGAATAACATATCCATACATCATGTATATGTCGAGAAATAATCAAAAACTGGATATGATATCCATACATCGTGTATCTGTCGGGTAGTAATCAAATACTGGATATCATATCCATACATCATGTTTATGTCGGGAAATAATCAAAAACTAGATATGATATCCATACATCATGTTTATATCTGGTAATAATCAAATACTGGATATCATATCCATACATTACGTATATGTTATGTAATGATCAAAAACTGGATATCATATCCATACATTACGTATATGTTATGTAATGATCAAAAACTGGATATCATATCCATACATTACGTATATGTTAGGTAACGATCAAATACTGGATATCATATCCATACATCACGAATATGTCGAGAAATAAGCAGGCCTGTCGAAAGTTAAACGCTTTAGTGTCAAATAATTTCCGACTCGGCAGCTCGTCTCGGACCCTCGACAGTTACATCTGGGCCAATAGTAATCAACAGCTCGGGACTTTTTTGGCAGCTACTGTCCATCTCTCGGCTCTTTTTCGACCACTTTTTGACTTCTCCGCACCTTTTCGGCCGCTTGGCTCCTCGACACCATTTTGGCCTCTCGACACCTCGATCGTTATCTAGAAAACGTCAATGCATTAAACATTCCTGCAGTTGCGCGTATGTCGCAATATTCAAGGGCGAAAATTGTGAGATTATCTGACTCTGGAGTAAGTCAAAGAGAGATCAGTAGGGAAATTAGTAGAGAAGATAATATTTCTATATCAACAGGGTCAGTGAACAAGTTTCTGCAGCGTTTTAGACGACTTTCTTCTAAATCAAAAGTTTGATGACAGGTGTTGGATCTGGCCGATCTCGGAGATAATGTGTTGAAATAAAACTCCGATTGTTCGACATTCTTTTGTCTTGGTACTGAGAATGTTTTGAACGTCGTGTATTGAAGCCAGGTATTTGATGATTACAGGGGATAAACAATTGGGAATATGACACCTGATGTTTACCTGTATAGGTACATTTAATGACTATAATGGAATATGCAATTCTGGGGGGAAAAATCACATATCTATTTTTCCGTCGTCCATATATTTAATGGTATTTATTTATTGATTATCATCGTTTTTATTTATTTATTTATTTATTTTTTTTTTTTTTTTTATTATTATTATTTAATTAATTTAATTTGCACTTATATTCCTTATCATTAACGAATGGTATATTTTTGTTATAATTATTATATACGTGTATACACTTAATCTCTCTAAGATGTGAATTGCTGAAAAAAATCACATGTATCTTTTCTACCATCCGTTTATTTAATGGTTTTATTTATTTATTTTATTTTATTTCATTTTATTTCATTTCATTTCATTTCATTTTTTAATTTTCTTAAAATTTATTATTGTAATTTTTAAAGTCTTTATCATTACCGATTGATATATTTCATTATTTTTATATATACAGTTAAACATTAATCTCTCAGATGTTAATTGTTAGACCACTCGTTAGCTAGTGGCCGAGACTCGGTTACTGACACAAGACGAAATATTATCTTTAAGCTAGCTTCAAGGTGGCTTAAAGAGGGTTGAAATATGTCTTTAAGCCATCTTTAAGCTTGGCTTAAAGATGGCTTAATGGCACTGTAATGTTAAGCCATCTTTCAGCCATCTTTAAGCAAGGAAAAATTATCATTGGTAGTTATGGATATTTATTGCTTAATGAATCACTTTATTTTTTTAAGAATTAATTTTTTTTTTTAATTTATTTTTAAAAAATTGTACAAAACGATATTCTTTTTAAAAGTTTATAATTCATATTTTATTTACTTTCCTGTATATTTTCAAATGTTTTTAATTTAAAAAAAAAATTATTTAAAAAATTATACAAAATGATATTTTAAAAAGTATATAATTCATATTTTATTTACTCTCCTGTATATTTTCAAATGTTTTTAATTTTAAAAAAAATTATTAAAAAAATTATACAAAATGATATTTTTAAAAAGGATATAATTCATATTTTATTTACTTTCCTGTATATTTTTTGAATGTAAAAGTCATACTTCATTATTTATTTCCATTTTTGTATTATAATTTATTTATTTATTTATATTTTTATTTTGTCATTATTATCTTTAATAATTACATTATGTTGAATTACGTCTTACCTATAACACTTGTTCTGAACGGGGCTGGAACTCGCTATTCTTTGGTTGCCAGGCACTGCATCCTTATCCATTAGGAAGGGGTAGGATGTATATAAAGTGACAAATGATTTAAAAAAACTTAAGGAAATGTGATCATGTGACCAATTCTTAAAAATCTCAGATTTTGAATAGAAAATAAGCAAGTTTATATAACTTTACTCTATTTTCAATATTTCATTTTATATATAATGATATTTTTTATTAATTTATAGTATAAATTAATCAATCTTTATTCTAAAGAAAAATAAATCATTCATATATCAAAGGAAGGCAAGAAATGCCAAACCTCACCTGTTATATACTTATTTATCTGACTGGCAAAATCAGTTAATTAGATTGTAAATTCAACAAATAGTTATTTTTAGACATTGGTTTATCATGTGTAGAATTTTAATCTAAGTGCACTTCTGGTGTTAAAAATTGTTTTATTCATTTTGATACAGAAAAAAGATTGTGACACTATTTGATAAATTTAATTTGTTAAAATTGAAAATTCTTATTTAGTTTTTAATTGAAATGAATAGTAATATTGGGTGCACAGATACTTTTCAAGACAAATAAAAATATTCAAAAAATTAGAAATAAATATATTGAAAAACCTATCTCTAAGAAGGAAGAAAAAAGAACGAATGAAGCAAAATAAACTCAATGATTTACGAGAGTAAAGATTGTGAATTTACCAGGGATAGCTTTTACCACGTATGATAGAGAGAGAGAGAGAGAGAGAGAGAGAGAGAGAGAGAGAGAGAGAGAGAGAGAGAGAGAG
>JARBDR010000665.1:0-32159 GCA_029721355.1 Tegillarca granosa | reverse complement strand
AATGGTATTACAACATGCTTAGGTCTACATTACGTATTTACAAACAGATTTATTATTTGATTGTTATTTACACATTAATGTCCGACTCGTCATTTTAGATCAGAACCTATTATTTACAGTAACTATTCAGTAACTGATTTAACAATCAATAATTGTCCGATTACATTGATTGTTTTAGGAAGATTTAATTTATATTTCTTGGTAATCTTTTCGGTATTCGTATAACATACATACATGTATATGATTGTTCATACATTCAGATTCTGTGGTCAATGTCCGATAAAATAAATGAGGTCTTATTTAATATCTATCGACATGATAAAAGTTATTACTGTAAAAACAAATGAACACAGTATGCACACAGCTACCAGATACAATTATAATAATGCAACGTGCTTTAAAACCACTGCTGAGTGTGGTGTTTATTTTTTAAATTCCATCCTTTCGCTTCCTGTCCTTGGTTACAAAAACAATATAAAGTCTAGATATATAATCATCAACTTGATAAAGCTAACATTACAAGCTTAATTTATTTCTTACACGCAGAATATTGAAGTGAATGTATAAATACTTTGAATTAGACTTCGCATGTCAGCTCGGGATGAACATAAAATTGTTGATTGTGTGGACTAATTAATAATTAGTTTTAATGTAGATGTAAAATCTGTTCAACACGTAACAAAAGAAGTCAAGGACTTCGAAGTTACAACAAACCCAATATCCATGATGTTAGTTTTTCTAATCTTTTTCCATTCAAAATAAAATTGTTGATTGTGTGGACTAATTAATAATTATTTTTAATGTAGATGTAAAATATATTCAACACGTAACAAAAGAAGTCATGGACTTCGAAGTTACAACAAACCCATATCCATGATGTTAGTTTTTCTAATCTTTTTCCATTCATTCAGAAACCTCTCGGATTACACCATATTCGAACCAAATTGTACTTTTTACCACTTTCCGGTCTAAGTCAGTTACAAGAAGAATGCATATACAAAACTCTTACAGATTTTAGTACATCATAGTTTAAACTTAACGCTATCACCATAGATTTGCATTTAAAAGGTTATTTAAACCTGCTCAGGTCGCCAATTTCTTAAATTACATAATGCAAACAAAGGCATAGATGTTATTAATATTTCTAACATAATACTTAACAAACTAGTACAATCTAAAGTCTCTACTTATTTCAAATATGACTCGCTACCTCTAATTTTCTACTCCTACAATAAACCCGTTGCATTCAAGATTTTTAACTATAAACAAACTTTGCAGTGCCTAAACTTTCATAACTTTACTATGCCATGTCAAACGTTGTAATATTCTATCTTTTACATTTGAATTCAATAAACATTAATTTGGATTCATAAAAGTTAGTATTTGAATTTAAAAAAATGCATTCAAATTCAAATAATGTATTTTTGAATTCAAAAAATTTTCCATTTTGATTGAAAAACATGTATTTGAATTAAAAAAATATACATTTGAAAAGATAAAAACTTGTATTTGAATTAAAAAATAAATCTATTATGATTCAAAAATATATATTTGGGTTTGAAAATATGTATTTGAATTGAAGAATGTTTAAAAAGAATATTTGAATTCAAAAATTAAGGTATTTGGATTTAAGATAGAAGATATATTTGAATTCAAAAACTCTTTATTTGGATTCAGTAAATAAGTTTTATGTGTGCGAACAATGCTTTCTGGGTAGACGCTTGTGACGGTGTTTTTGATTGGTTGCTAAATATATCACGGGGAATTACTCATGGAAGCAACTAGATATACGGCACAAAATGTACTATATTAGAAGGGAAGGACTGAAGTAGAAATTTCCGTATTCCAGAGTTGTGTTCTGGTTGCAAATCGGAAATAAAGAAGTTTTCCAAGTAATAAAATATCACCGTCTTTCTAAATAAAACGCACGAGCATTTCAATCAAAGGATACAATGCTAAATTTTGTTTAAGACGACGGAAAGACTTACATTTGTTTCACCTTACCATAATTTATCTTTGAATTAAATTGATAATAAAAATGATAAAATGTGCCATTTTTTACATTTTGTTAGTTTAAAAGTTAACAGTATAATCATTGTCAGGAGTGGATAGTAATATACTTGCGTTACAAAACTGTCTGGTTCAGAAAATAAAACACAAACAGAAAAGAAGTAAAATATGATACACAGAGAGAGAGAGAGAGAGAGAGAGAGAGAGAGAGAGAGAGAGAGAGAGAGGGGGGAAATTTGTATTCACCTTGACTTTGCTGGTACATTATAGCAAATGAAATTGATCTATTTTATCTTACATTTTATTTTGATTTTGATCTAAAATCTAAATGTACAAAATTTTATCAACCTTCTGTGTAACTTTTTGTCTGCATGAACACATTCATTTCTGCAAATATAGCAGACTTCAGTAGATAGGCTAGCAGTTTATGATTGCCAGTCTAACTGGGTCAGATCTTTTAGTTTAAAGGATAATTTCCTGGTTTAATTCTTAGCAAGGGCACTTGGGTAGAATGTGGATTTATTCTAGTGTTCTTTCCCACAGTTAAAATTTGGTGCCCAACAAAATTAACCAAATGAGTTGATGTGTGAAATTTCCATAGTGGGAAATTAAAAAAAATACAGTAGAAATGTAGCAAACTTGAGATGGTCGGGTAAGCAGTTACAGAAGTATTTGATATAAGAGTATGTTTTGTTGCCTGTCAAACTGGTCCAGCTATTTAAGTCTAATGAATAATGTGCTCACTTGCCAACCCAGTTCTTAATACTCAGCTGTGGCACTGTGGGAGACTGTGGTATTTCTAGTGTTTGCTCTTTTATGTTACACCATAATAAAAAAAGGAATTTTCTGTAGCATAGTAAGTGATCACTCAATGACACTTGGGAAGTTTTGACAATCATTTAGTCTGAAATAAATAAAGGCTATTAAAGCGGACATGCAAGCACACATAGATGCACACTTTGCCTCGACATAAGCTAACATAACAGGGCAATCTAAATAATGAAATACAAAAATAAAAGATATGTCACACACACACACCACACACACACACACACACACACGGTCTCTAACCTCTGTTCAAATTCCATATGTTGGAAAGAAGATTTTCCTTGCCATTTGCTCTTAGTATTTGGCTTGATGTCGGTATAATGTGATGTAGAGTTTTTGTTAGCTCACAGATAGGCTATGTGAGCTTGTGGTAAACTGTTGTATGAACTTATGGCATACTGTAGCACATGTCTGTGTGTGCATGTGTGCATAACTCAAATTTTCAAATTCTCTGAAACTGCTGGGCAGAATTTGATGCACATGCAACAGAAGTATGCATAGTCTGGCACAATTCAAGTTTGTTCATATAGTTGTCATAGCCACAGAAACTAGATCACAGTAACCTTATGGTAAAAAATCTTTAAAAATCTCTGAAATTGACCATTGGAGACAAAATCTGATGTGATATTAAGCTTCTTTGGACCCTAGGTCCTAAAGTTTTTTTTCTATTATGAAATTTTGTGGAAAATAAGGCCTACGCATATTTGCCTTTAATTTGAAAAAAAAAAATTGAAGTAAGGTTTAATTGTTAATATCTTGACAATACTTAAATATAATGACTTGTGGTTTTTGGTTTCAATATTGGTTTGACATGACCTTCAAAATGAAGTCAATGTCAAAGGTCATGGTCATTATTGTTTACCTTTATGTTTTTTGTTCATATTGGCTGCTTTTGAAGACATTTAAAGGTAATTTCAATTAAAAATGATCAGGATGATTAATAAATATCAAATTGCATATCTGTCTGATAAATCATTTGAAATGATGCCCCTTAAATGGTTAAATTTCATATAACTAATATTTAGAGATGGATGAAACTAAATTGCAAAAAATTATCAGCATAAGATCTGAGTTGCAAATTTTGTAAATGTGATAATCAATTTAGGAATTATTGCCCCTGAATTGTCGAGTTTTTGTGATTTTTTGCAGTTTTCAACTATTTCCTTGAAAATTATTAGAGATAGATAAAACAGTTAATTGCAAAATGATCAGCATAACAAGATCTAACAGAGCAGCACGTTTCATAATTATCTAATCATGCATGCAGGAGTTATTGTCCCTGAATTGTATAAAAAAATGGATTTTTTTTGTTTTTTTAGGCAATTTTCTTGAAAAGTAATATAGATAGTGAACACTTTATACTGCAGAAATGATGAGTTTGACAAGATCTATTTAATCTATTTCTTGCTCTTTTTGTCTATCTTCCTAAAATTTATCAGAGATAGATCAAAACTTTAAATAGCAAAATTGATTAGCATGACCTTTTTATGCACTTTGAAATTATATGGTCTTTTTGCCAACATAATCCAGGTGAGCAATTCAGGTCCTTTTGTGTCTCGTGTTTATTTTATAGGATACACATGTTGTGGATGCAAGTGAAATTGCAATGGATGGATGCAATGGATGCAAGTGAAATTGCAATGGATAATATCAGCATATATATATTTTGAAACATTTTTCACTGCCTTGCTGGAGTTGTTAAATTTTTGTGATGAAAAGGCATTTTTACTGCTAATCCTGGAGAAACAGAATTCTGTCAAGAAAAACTAAGAAGTGTAGTGCATTGCCTTGAATTTATTGAGGGTTATTTGCAGACTACAAATATTGAACAATTTAATGAGGAAAACTTGTTGACTACCATCGGGGACCTTTTTTCTGTTTTTACCTCTTTGAAAATGAAATGGGATAAAGTAAATATTGTTCATGTTTGTCCAACATCACTCCCAACATTACAAAATGATGAGATACTTAGATTTGGACACAATTGTGAACCAGGAAGACCTAGAAAAATAATTAATATAGAGAAAGTCTGCTTTTTTTTCATTGGGTTTCAGTTTGACAGATATTTCTAAAATGTTTCTAATTCATAGGATAACTCTTTGGAGGATGCTGAGAGAACTTGACATCAGCTTAATTAAATATTCTGCCATCACTGATCGAGAATTTATAATTGTTTTCAAGGACATTTATGAACAGCACCCACATTGTGGTGTCAGTTTAATGATTAGGCATTTGCGTGCAAATGGTATCCATGTGCAACAAAAAAAGAGTAAGATTGGCTTTGCGTAATATTGATCCATCAAGTGCAGTATTACGATGGGGCTAATGGCAGCAAGAAGAACATATAGGGTACCTGGACCGAACAGTCTGTGGCACATAGATGGCCATCATGCTCTCAATAGATGGCAATCTTGTTACACATGGTGGTATAAATGGATTAAGTAGATTTATTGTATATTTTCATTGTTCCAAAAATAATAGGTCAGAAACAGTTTTACAGTTATTTGTAAATGCTACTGTAAATTATGGCTTGCCATCAAAAGTTAGGGGTGACAGGGGATCAGAAAATGAGTTGGTTGCAGAGTTTATGAAAAATGTAAGAGGAACAAAACGAGGAAGCTTCATTAAAGGCAGATCTGTTCATAATACCCGTATTGAACGACTGTGGAGGCATGTACATTATGCAGTTATTTCAGACATTTTATTCATTATTTTATTACTAAGAAAGTAATAGACTGTTGGATGTTAACAATGAAAAAGATATTTATTCCCTTCACTGCGTCTTTCTGCCTCGTATCAACAGAAATTTGTTGGAGTTTTCTGAAGCATACAATGGACACAGTATCCGAACAGAACATAATCGAAGTCCATTTCAGATATGGGTCAGTGGTATGGTACATGAAGAAAGACAAGGTCAGACTGCTGTCCGTGATATTTTTGAGCAATGTTATGAAGGTTTTGGGATCGACTATGATGAAATGTTACATATGGAATCCACCGACACCAGTAACAGTAGATATGGTGATTCATCAATGCAGATTCCTAATTTTCAATTCAACCTGCAGAATGACCAGTAACCGATTCTGTCGGACATTTTCAACCCATTATCATATTCCTAGGATTGTGGAATTGATTTTTATTCAAATGTTAGACAGTATGTGCATTCTAACAGTTCTACATAAGAATCCTTTGATTCTTGAATTCACTTTTGAGTTTGTGTATTGTAGGTGGGGGTGGTTGAATAGTGTTTTATGTTGCATCAGCAGCATTACAGCTTTTTGTTATGAACAAAAATCTTTATTATCTAGAAGTTTTCTGCACACTTGTGAATGGCATGGTATACTTGTTAAATTGAGTGTCTTTGAGGTGCTAGTTCACCGGAACAGTAGTTCTAGGCTAACATATTATTCCCATGGTCGGTTATACAGACACTGGTTAAGACATTTTTAGATCATTTATCCATTTCCTGAATACTGAGCATCAGATTAAGCAGGAACTGTTTTACTATCATTCCTTTGATGCAGATGGGTTCGAGTCTGGGATCTCCTGCTCTTGGCTGATGCAACCTGGAAAACTTTAAAAAAAACCCATGTCTCCTGAAAAACATTTTCAACAGAGGTTTAGGTGAAAGATAATGATACTCAAAGGTGCTTGCTGATATCAGAAAATTATTGATTTTTATTTATAACAATCAATGCTTAAAATGAGTTTAAATAAATTTTTCTTGCTTATATAGATCAGGAGTTAAAGTCTTCAGTGAGAATGGTATGAAAATTTAGATATTTTGGCCAATCAATACAGTAAACCGACAGTTAGATGCCTCATATCAAATCAGATCCACCTAAATGTACTAACTCTTATTGTCTAAATTATTGAAACTTGTTAAAAACTAAGGTTTTCCTTTTTGCAAAGCAATCCTGAACTGGGCAAATGATTTTGGAACTTTAGGTTGTCTTCAGTTGAAATTTCTGTCGTCATTATTTTAATAAACTTTTTAGTCTTTAGTATCAGGGATAAGAAATTGATTTTAGAAAGTGCCCAGATAGGCACGTCACATTTAATTCAGCATTTAATTTTTATTATATGATTTTGAAAAGTTTCATAAAAGTATATCAGCATTTTGAAAATGTGTTCCATCAATACGACCTTGAACAAAAGGTCTTAGTCAACCGATTGCAAATGATCCTATGTCACTCAACTTTGACAAAACCAAAGCTATTTGGTTTGGGGCAACAAGGGGATGTGGTGAAGAAATAAAGACTTGATAAAAAGCAAAAATGGAATCATGGTGGAAAATTTAAACTTCTTGAAATCATTTTGAACTTGCAATCCAATCCATTTTATGTGGACAACTATAGCAAAAAATTAACATATTTCAATAATGATCTTTTCAATTAAGTCTATAGAAATTCATCTCTTATGGGGAAAGTCACAGTAGTGAAAACAGTTGCACTACCCTAGTTTGTACAAATATTTTTTCAAAGCTTCCAGATCTTCCAAATAAAATTGCAAATTAACTATTTTTAATTTTATATGGAACAGAAAGGTAGATAAAGTAAAAAGAGCAGTGATGTATAATGATACAGCTAATTAAGAGCTACATGTTCCACATGCAGTCTTATTTTATCAAGCTTTAATATCTCTTGGATAAAGAAATTCACTAATCCATTTATTTAGTTTTAGATAGAAAATATTATTGTCAGACAATCTTGAAAAATACAGAAGAGAAAGTTCTATATCTATATGAAAAAGGAATTATAGCCTGTTCTTTTAAATTGAGTAACTTCTGGAATGATGTATTTTTGGGGTGGCCAAAACTTTACAAAAAGTTCATCACATCCAAAAACGTTTTGTCCAAAACCTTATGGTAGAATTATTTATCACAATAAAGAGAATGGTATTCTATTCTGAAATGTTGAAATCAGAAATATATTTAATAAATGATATAGTTGGCGAAAATGGAGATTTTAAGCTGTAAAGACTGTAGAAAACATAGCATTGATATCAACCCTCTGGTATACTCAAGTCTTTTACATGCTATTTCAAAAAGATGGAAAGTAGTGTTAACTAATGTATATTACGATAAAAAAAATTAGTAATGAGAATATAGAAATTTTGAAAAAATGAAAAGGTTACAAAGGTTTTTTAAAACGATTATAGAATCAAAAACACAACATCCCACCAAAAACCCTAAATTTCTTTACAAAAAACTAAATATCAAATTAATCAAGAGAACTGGGTAGAAATATACTAATCACCATTCAAAATAACTGATGACACAAAGTTACAGTCTCTGAATTTCAAAATCAACCACAATATAATATTTGCGAACAAAAAGCTTTTCAGATGTAAATTGTGTGATACAGAGTTGTGTACTTTGCTTTGAAACCAAAGAATCTCTTATTCATCTTTTCTATGAGTGTTATCTGGTCAAAATAGTTTGGTATTGTCTCTTGGAAGATTTACCTCATCCTATTTATATGTTGATGAAAAAACAGAAAATTTTATTTTTTGTAATTGCAACATATCTCGTGAGGATATTATAAATCTTTGCTTCCACATGGTAAAGCATTACATTTTTCTATGATACTTTCGAAAGATGATATCAATCTACACTGCCACATTAAAAACTATAAAACACAACAGTTATATACTTATTTTCACTTTTCCGGTATAGCCCTCAAAAGGCTAATAAAATTAAACAAACTGGAAAAATATCAATTTTCAGTTTATTAGGAATGACTTCATTTCAGATAAATTGTTTTGACTGTTAAAATTTAAGCAGATTGTTGATCATGTACATTAATATAAGCTTTAGTAAATTCTTTTAAAAAAGATGAATAAAATATTATTCCTAAAAAACTACTGGTAATCGCAAATGTGTCCATATCATATGTATGACCCTATGTGTATTGTCGTGCCTCTAGACGTTGGATTCCTGAGATGACTTTCATTGTAAATTTTGAACATAGATTTCATGCTATCTTTCACTGAAATATAGCTTAAAGCAATGAGACTATTATATTTCACTTACAATGAGGTACAGATATTAAAGGTAAAAGTGCAGAAATTTTTATCTAGGTTTTTAATGTCTTTTTCTGCAAGACCCATAACTTTCATTCCCTAATGCTGAGTGCTTTGTGAAATAGTTACTACCCATTTTTAAGTCTTAGTCAGATCCCACTAAGGATCAAACATGTAACCTCCCATTTACAGACTTCACATTCTACCATCTGAGCAACTGAAGTGGTTTATAAAGTTTAAGAAGCCGCATGGACAAACCATGCTATCAGGTCACTAGTCAAATGGGTTTTGACCAGGTGAGCTAAAGCAAAATCAGACAAATAATATTTGTGTCAATGCTTTAATTTGGCGTCATAACAAAATGAAAAAAAATGATTAAATCTTGTTCATTAAAATACAAAATATAATTCTCCTGAATAACGCAGGATAAACTACATGTGAAAAATGTTTATGTCTCCACCTTAACTTGATGTACCTTAGCCATATACTTTTAGCAGTGATATGGTATTGTACAAGATCTACCCACAGATAAAGAAGTTTTGTCTGATAAACCAAATTAGTTAAAAAGCTACCCTTGCTGACCTAGATTCACACATTGGTGTACTGTATGTATTTCTGTAGAATCAAGATTTGTGCATAACTTGCTGCAAACTAAAAGGACTGGATAAATAAAGCTAACATCTTATTCTAACTCTTTCACAAGACAGATGACCATGACAAACACATAACCTCTCTTTTGCAGGATCATGATAATACAATAAAGAAAAAAATCAAAAACATAAAACGAAGATACACATTCCTTAAAAAAGTTGCACTTTTAACAATACATTATGTAGGTATAATGTATTAATATAAATCTTATGCCCCACTAGGGTTAATGATATTCAATTTAAATACAAATGAGTAATAATTGTAACAGCAAGTTAAAATCAAAGGACAACCCCTGCCAATGGTATCAATAAATCCATCATCACAAGAATAAAATAAATATATGGTTTTCATGGGTTGGAAACTTAAGAATTTGAGTCCTGTGACCCCTTCCCCAAAATACATCTAATAGGACCCACAAGTTATGTGGGAGTATGTCCATGAAAAGTTGCATCAAGATCAGTCAAGTGGTTTTTGAGGTATGTACTGGTTAAAGTTGTGGTGTCAAGAAAGAAGAAAAATCACAAGAAATAGTTTGGGAGACTTCATTAATAACCGTGTTTTAATTATGTTAAACAAAGCAGATGAACTACTTTTTAGATTTCACACTTACATGTATGTAATGAAACAAGTTTACTCACACAAAAATTTCTCACCTGCTATTACATTATCAATATATCAAAAACACTAGTGTACCCTAGTGGACCATCATGATTACCAAAGAACTGGCCTAATAAAAAACTTTAACATAGTCACTCTACTGCTAAATCAAGGACAAAGTCTGGGTACTACTCAGGAGCAACCTATATAACAAGTGTGCACTGTAACTGAGAAAATGACAGTCACAAAAAAATTGTCACTCAACCCCAAAATAGAGGTCAAGATTAAGTAACATTAACTAGACTCGTTAGTTAGGGGCAACCTTTATACAAAAAAGTGTCACATTGTCTTGCTTTGTTGCTGAGAAAATGACATAATTGCGAAACTTCAACATAGTCACACCACCCAATAAAAGAGGTAAAGGTGAGGTGACATCTGCATACCGAGTAGTGTTATCATATTTGGTACAGTTACTGAGAAACTGAGCTAATCACAAAACATTTATGTAGTCACTCAACTGTGAAAAGAGATGAATGCCAGTGAATGCTGATAGCTGGCAAGTACTTGTTAGCTACAGCAGGACCAATTTTGATATAACTGTGTCTCAAGCTTCTAAAGATATAAAGCAAAATTCAAAATCTTATCCTTCTGTTATTGCCAGAAACCCATACCAATGTCTCACTTTCAGGGAAATCTATTACAGATAAGACAAAAAAATGTGCTTCATTCCAAATAGATTAAACAGTGGACTATTTGATTAGAGCATAAATTTGGGATTTAAAAAAATTGCTGGAGGTTAATGTGTGCTACGTTTTAGCAAAAAGTTTTGTAACATGTTTTATTTATGGAAAAATCTTTTTTTTTTGGATGGGTAGGTACTTTTGTGTTTCTTTACATCTACAAAACATAATACCTTGTTATAACTACCAACTAAATTTGTTTTTACAAAAACGAAATAATAATTATTTCAAAGTTAAAATGCTTACTTCAACTACTGTCTGATTACCGCAGTTTAGAACACTAAATTTCAATTCAAATATTTAAATTACAAAGGTTTATGAAATTTAAATTTTGAAAAATTTGTGTTCTGAACTAAAGTAGTCTGAGAGTAAACTACTCATCAACATTAACCATTGTAATTCTAAATGGCATTCAAAGTCAATAAAATTGTTATAACTATTTATTATAATTAAATAATAAATGAACCACTTGCTCAGGAGACAAATTAAGGGATCATCATAACAGATGAAACTGCAACTTGAATGTCTTGCTCATATCCGGCCAAATCTAAGAAAGGTACTGATTTACTATGGCAAATATGGAACTGTCCACCCAAATTTACTGCTTTAATCATGGATTACATAATTTGATTAGGAACATCAATGCCTCTTGGAAGTTCCAGTGTCATGCTGCACGTATGTGCAACTGGATGTTTATTCTGCAAATCGTTATCTCGCACAAAGTCTATTTTAAGCACCTTGAGGAATCCTAAAGGTGGCACTGCACGTGCTCCAGTCCAAAACTGTAAGACTTGTGGTATGGAAACAGCACTGTCTTCACATAAAATAATAAAGTACAAAGATACAGGTCTATTAATCTACATGAATATCACAAATTTAGTCTTTACAAAAATAAAAAAGGTAACAGTAAGAATATCCATAGAATTAAACTGCCCAAAAAGTAGAGCTATATTGGGACTAGGGGACTTTTAGCCTGAATAGTTTGTCCAAAACAAAATAATTTAAATAATGTTGGGAATATCACTAAATGCAGGAAAACAAAACAAAACATACAATGTACAGATAAAAATGGTAACATTTGCCACTGAAAATATGTGACACACAATGCATGTAACAAAAGGTTTTAGGATGCACCCCTGAGTAACAGGTTAAACAGCCTTTCCATATGCATAAATATTAATACCATGTGGCAAATTACAAATTACAGCTTATTTGATACAAGCCCCAACTACAACCAACCCTCTTCTCTAAACCAGAAGAGGTCCGATTTATAATACAGGAACTTTATTTGAACATAGAAGGATCTGCACACAGAAGAAAGACATCATGTATGAAAGATAAACCTTGCTTTCAAAAAATATATAACCATGTGTTATGGGAATGAATGTGCATGAAATACACAATACACAATGTTGTTTAAGGATGAATCACACTTGCTGTCATACAGAAGTTACAAATTACAAACAGGAAAATCTACGCTATGCACTAAATGGTTCTAATAAATATTTCACTAATAAACAAGAGGCCCATTGGCCTTAACGCTCACCTGAGGATATGTCCAAAATTGTTTGCAAAGCGCAAAAGACAATATAATTGGTACAGAAACTTTACAAGTTTTCTCAAGTTTAAAACTGCCACAAAACTTAATCAGAAATATATCCACTCACTTTTCATTTATAAGTAGCTTATATAATATGCATGAAGTAACTGACATGCAATTAATAATTTCCAAATCATTAACAAATTTCAGTATACTTATGCAACTATGTTCTTGACCTTTGAACATATGACCTTGTACCATATATGATCGTCATGTCAATACCTACAATATTCTAATATACTTGCCTATACAGAAAGTTAACAGGTCTTAATATAATTAGCAATTTATGACTTCATTTGCAGCTTTGACCTTGACCTTTGAACATATGACCTTGTACTATATATCAAAATGATCATCATATCAATATTTACAATATTATAATATACATGCCTATACAAAAAGATTAAAGTTTTCAAGATAATTAGCAATTTATGTCTTCTTTTGCAGCTGTGACCTTGAACTTTGAACATATGACCTTGAACCATATATCAAAATGATCGCCGTCACTATACCCACAATATTCTAATATACATGCCTATACAAAAAGTTAATAGTTTTTAAGATAATTAGCAATTTATGTCGTCTTTTGCAGCTGTGTCATTGACCTTTGAACATAGGACCTTGAACCATATATCAAAATGATCGTTGTCACAATACCTACAAAATTCTAATATACATGCCTATACAAAAAGATTAAAGTTTTCAAGCTAATGCACAAATTTAGTATTTATAAGCCAAAAATAAAATTTCAGGGGCAACAAGTCTTTTATGGATTATCATATAGTTACGAAACTTGGTACCTTTTTAAATTTTGTCATGCTGAACATTTTAACAATGTTTTGATTTCATATATCTGTTAATATTTGCAAAGAAAATTGCCTAAAACTGCATAAATCACAAATTAGGTCATAGCCTTGATTTGTGACCTTGACCCTTTTTTAAAGGTCATTTAAAGGTCTGTCGGTCAGGTGAGCTAAAACACTTCACTACAGTATCTTTAAAATTAACAGCCTGAACTTATGATTTATGGAGTCTTTAAAAAGAGTTAAACTTAGAGATGGGTCCATAATGAGTAATGTTTTTAACTTTGTATTATATGGTACAGTTAACTCGTATTTATTTGTCCTACAATTGTTCATTTTCAGTTGTGTCTTGTATAGTACTGTTTGATTTGTTACATGTAACAGTTAAATCTACTTCTGATTTATATAAAAACAATTACATTCTAAATATCAATTTCATTTTTCACACCTGATATCCAATTCTCATTTATTACTTAATACTCATCAATTCAGATAATTCCTTACCGACTGCATTTGTGACAACAATGAAAAGTTGCCCTTCAACTGCTGGTAGAATAAATTCATCATTTTCTATCTTCACTGCTATCTATCTTCCATCTAAGTTGTATGTAAGTCCTATTGCACCAGGATATTGAGACATTAATGTCTGTTTGTTAAGTTTATTATTTACCAAAGGTACATTTGTAACCTGTCCCTTGGGGTGAAGGGCAACTTGTATAAAGGGTGTCAAGGAAGCCATGAGTTTGGACGATGTCAGCAGATTTTGAAAAACAAGAGGCTCATTAGGTTAGTGATACTTATCTTGGCTATTTTCGCTTTTCAATAATTGGTAAAAATGCCAATACAGAGAAGTCAATAGATGGGCCATTAACTTAACCTTTAACTTTCTAGTAACAGTTCAGAATAACTAGAACTCTCAGAGTCGAATGTGTCACCTGACAAAAGATTGAAGGCAACAGTAAAACTGTTAATCAGTTCTTTGTTTCACATTTATCAGCACTGTTTTTACACATAAAAAAAGTTTTAAATTGTAATTGCAATTAAACTGAGAGTAAATGTGTTTAAACATTAAACAAGCAAAGGATTATGACATCAAAATTTTACTGAAGAACATGCCATGTTTACAAGCTACATACATATTGTAGTTGGGAATGTTTTGAGTTTGAATATGTCTAAGATGGTCATTCACAACAAATTATCAATAACATAGTCCCGTGAACACAGTGACATTCTTTTAGAAATCAATGTGAAGGAGAGTACAAGATGTTGAAGTTATTATGCTTCAAAAGCCTGGCTTTTGGCCTAAATGTAGAATATTCAACAGAAACATTCTGCAGCAGGCGACACATCCGACTGGCCAAGTTAAAGTCAAAATAAACTTAAGGCAACACATATCTGTTAAAATTAAGAATTGCAAATAACCCCCTCCCCCTCCTCACACACACACACACGCACACACACACCACATCATATCATAAGCTCAAATGGCCTTTTAAATCAGGTGAGCTAGAACAGTAAATATATATATGAGACTAAGAAAGAATTATAATGATCAAATTTTAGAATGCTTACAGTACACAGTACAGGCTTATGAAATCTGACTGTTTATCTCTACTTTTTTGCTAGCTAGTCTTGCTGTGTTCAGATCTTACACAGGTAAATTAGGACACATAACAGCATATCTCTAAAAACAAAAAGAATTATTAGGCGACCTCCCCCGCATTTGCACGTACAAGCACTTTATGTAGATAAAGCATGTGAGATAGATGTAAAGTGTTTCGAGAGCTTATGTCCTTTCAACACACAAATCTGGATTTTGAAATTGGGGCACTGACATTTGTAGTCATATGGTACAATATTAATACTGAAAACGGTGCCGGTGGTATCTAACATTGTTGGACTATGGCGTTAGCAATTGTGCCCCCCTCCCCTTTAGTGAAATGAGTATCTGTGAGCCTGTGTTCCCATCTGAGATACAGGCGAAGTTGAAATTTAATCGAAGTGAAATTTGAAATTGAAGCCAATGCTAAAAATACAAAAGTTTGATATAGGCCACTCTGCAATTTTTATACTTACTCAGCGCGGTTGTGTAACACTTAATTACTAAAACGCTCTTATGAGCATTTCCCCGTGATATATTTAGCAACAAATAAAAACCGCCGTCACAAGCGTCTACCCAGAATACATTGTTCGCACGCATAAAACTTATTTTTTGAATTCAAATGGAGTTTTTTTAACTTTATAACATTTTCTCTTTTGAATACCTAAATTTTTGAATTCACATATTCTTTTTAAACATTCTTAAATTCAAATATATATTTTAAACACAAATATATTTTTTTGGAATCCAAATAGATTCAGTTTTGAATTGAAATACATTTTTTGAATTCAAATGTACATTTTTTTTTAATTCAAATATATTTTTCTAAATCCAAATATATTTTTTGAATTCAAATAGTAAATTTCTTGAAGTTAAATATCAATTTATTGAATTCAAATGTACTTTTTTGAATTCAAATACAAACTTTTATGAATCCAAATATATAATTATTGAATTCAAATGTAAAAGATGGAATATTGCAACGTTTGACATGCCATACTTTACTCCACCTACCTGTTCTTGCTCAGCGTCCCGATATATTTATGTACCAGCTGGGCAAGTAGGAACAGGTGATCTTAATAAAATTGAGAATACTAAATTAAGATGTCTTCTTTCTTTCAAAAGGCTCTAAATACAGGGAGGCTTTACCTTTTACTTGGGGACAGAATTTCAAAATTATCATGGATTCTGTTGAAGAGTATGCTAGAGGTTGGGCTAAATTAGAAGACGTAGAGCTTGATACTTTATCAGGCTGGATTAAGACAATTAGAGATTTAATCAAGTCAAGGATTGCCAAAATTAAAGGATCTATGGGTACTTAACCTTTTTTAGTGCTCAGGGACCCTGAGATTTCTGCAATCCTTACTGACATTCATAACAGGTATGTTGTTGTCCCAGCTGATAAAGCTTCTAACAACATTATTTTCGTTTGTAAGAAATTCTAAGTTGAATGTCTTATTAAAGAGCTTGGTTTAGATAGTACATCGGAAAATCCTACTTATACCAAAATTAATTTTACCAAAGATGAAGTTCTTTCAAATCATAGGGAAGTCCTTTAGTCTTTTGGTATCAATTTAAAACAAGAAGAACTTGACCTGCCTTACTTGTATTTGATTCCAAAACTTCACAAAAATCCATACAAGGAGAGATATATAGCAGGTTCCTCTAAATGTACTACTAAATCATTATCAGTAATTCTAACACAAATATTGACAGTCGTCAAAGATGGCCTTCAGACTTATTCAGAAAAAATCTATTCAACATCTGGCATCAACCAAATGTAGATTCTCAAAAATTCTAAAGAACTACTTGACCATTTTGTTTCTAATACTTTATCTTAGGTAAAAAGTATAAAAACATTTGATTTTTCTACCCATTACACCACTATTCCTCATGCTAAATTGAAATAACGTCTAAAACAAATCATTCACTTTTCATTCTTTAAAAAAAAAAACGGTAAACCAAGATATAAATATCTTGTGCTCAGCAGGCATTCTGGGTATTTTGTAAAACACCATACAGACTGCAAACAAAAATATACTGAAGATACTATCAACAAAATGTTAGAGTTTTTGATAGACAACATATTTGTTGTGTTTGGCAATATTATTTTTAAACAAACAATCGGTATACCAATGGGCACAAACTGTGCACCTTGCTTGCTGATTTGTTTCTTTATTCATATGAATCAGAATGTTTACAGAACCTTGTCAAATCTGGAGAAAAAAACTTTCGCTAAATCATTCAACTACACATAAAGATATATAGATGACGTTCTTTCTCTAAATAATCACAAATTTGGAGCAGATGTGAATGTCATCTATCGAAGTGAGCATGAAATGAAAGACACGACAGATTCTCCATGTTTTGCTTCATATTTGCACTTATACCTCAATCATGAAACCCACTAAAGGTTACATCTAAAGCTATTCCACAAACGTGAAGACTTCAATTTTTCTATTATCAACTTTCCGTTTCTTTGCAGCAATAGCACTGCTTCTCCTGCGTATAGTGTATATGTTTCACATTTAATACGGTACGGTAGAGCTTGTTCTCACTATGGGGACTTTCTGCAACAAAGGAAATTACTTACGATTAAATTGTTGACACAAGGATATTGCAAGCCTAGGCTAATCAATTCCCTTAAAAATTTTATGGCCTCCATCACAATATTGTTGATAAGTATGTAGTCACTGTATCCAAACTTATACTGGATATATTTGACTTATCATAATTCTTTGTTCCTTTCATTCTCAAAATTGACTTGCACGTAACGGGTGTAGCTAGCTAGACAGGAGGTGCTTACCTTATCTGGAGCACCCGGCCTCACCTGTGTGATGGAAGTTCACGTGTATAACATATTTTTCAAGTTTACAAAGTTTTACTTTGTTTTTGGGATTGTGATATGGACAAGGACTGGTATGTTTGTTTTATTTTAAGGTGGCAATTTTATATATTCTTAGAATTAAGGTTATAGGCAATAACATCAGTAAAAACGTGAAACGCGTGACAGAGAGACTACAATCAATTCAATGGGGATTTTCATAAGACAAAAAAAATTTTAAAAAAAGAAAAAAAAAAAGAAGAAAAAAAGAAACCAAAAAAGAAATCAGCCTAAATTGCTGAAAGTTGCCCAATTAATATAACTCCAGACTATGAATCATTTTACACAATTTTCAAGTAAATAGACAATTTTCAAATTTAATACGGCTTAAATGATAATATAAGGAACAGACAATGCATCCGGAATGAAATTTTGTATGTTCGATTAGTGTTCCTGCAATCGAGAAAACTTCAAAGATGCCATGTTAATTGGAAATGTAATTGACAAAAAATCTTAAAATTTAGTAAATTGACCTTTATTGTTTAAAATCCATTATAAACTAGACTAAGATAGTCCTCTCAAATATTTCAGAACCTTTTTTAAAGGCAGGGGATAAAAATCGAAATAAATTGAAAGATTGCTTTATTTACTTTTAAAACAATAGTTTGAAATCAGTTTTTAGAAAACCAGCCAAAACAGCCATGAAGACGACATAAAACATGTTAATACATACCAAAAATATATATATTGCAAGTCAGAAAGTTTATTTAAGTAAAATTTATAGGACTTGTTATTTCTGACGATAAACCCCTGTACCGACAATATAGGCTTGATAAAGAGTTGTACAAGATCAGAATATTGGTATTCATCATAATAAATAAATATTTGATAAATAAAAATAAATACAAAAATAAAAACATGTACAAAAAATTAAATAGATCCATTTATTAATTACGTAAAATAATAAAAAAAAAAATGTATGTCAGTTTTAAAAAATAAAATAACAAAAATAACACGCTCATAAACTTTTTAACAGACACATTTCTACTTTGCAAAATTATTGTAACAAAGAACATGATTTCCGAATATGGACAGGTGCTGAAAATAATCACAAAGTATATGTCAAGAATACTGTCAGAGAAACACTGAGATCAACATTTAACCATTTGTAAATAAATATGTACATTTAAAACCATTCTTATTTCACTAAACATTCTCTGAATACCGTCGATAAATATACAACTACAAAAGTGTTGAAGAACTGTCCTCCTCACCAAAGCTATTTTGGTCACCGTGATAATTTTCTCTAATAAGAAAATATATAAAAACCTCTATAAAAGCAGCAATTATAAAGGGGTGAACGGTAAACAGATAAAACAGCGTAAAGTGTACAACTTTGTCAACCATGAATAATAAATGAACATTTTTAATCTTTCTGGCATTGTTTTAGTATCTTAACTTGAAAAACTAAACAGTCAAAAACAAATAAATAAATAAAAAGGAAAATAAAAATGGTATCAGCATGTTTATGCATTTTAGACAAACATACATTGGACCCGGTTAACTTCTTTGTATACAACAAATAAGTTTAAAAAAAAAAAAGTTACTAAGCCGAACAGGAAACAAATAAATATGAAGAAACTTTTATTATTCCAGTTTGGATGACATTTTCATAAGGTGTGCAATCACCTTTATATTGCAAAGCGACTTTATTGTTACAGTTTTTTTTTTTAAATGAATCAGTCAAAACTTTTTTGTAATAAATAAGGATATAATGTTATATACCGTGAAGACACGGATAATTTTCGTAGCTGCTGATTGCAATGCGTTTTAAAGGTAATAACAAAATGTTTGTTACAAAAATAATGATGATAAAACCGGGAATGTTGTCTTTGATGACATAATTGATCACATTCACGCAAATGATATCGTTTAATATAACATTAAGATAAATAATGTAAAATTTAAGCTTTTATTTGTCTGCCTGTTAACAAATAATTTTATATTTTGGTTTGGGCTAGAGAAAAACTGACCGTAATAACGTAATAAACATTTTTTTTCATAAATAGTATTACTCCTTTATGGACATTATCCAAATGGTATACTGATTCCTTTCATTGGGATATAAGTTCAATCTATTTCGAATTAAAAGTAATTTCAAAGACAGATTTTAAGTAATTTTGGATATATCACTTCGAAATTGAAAAAGGACAAAATAACCACGAACGGGAAATGATCGGAAGATATCATAGTGTTAACTTTACTTTCATAGTGTTAACTTTACTATTCTGGAATAATATAAATTTTTAACGTTTACATTTTAAAATTATAATACTTAAAAAATAAATAATAAAATATAACTAGTTAGGAATTTGATAATTTTTTGTTTACTTGACTTCCAAGTCGTATTACTAAGAAGTTTTAGTTACAATGCTAATAAACTAAAAAAAATCATATGTTTAAATAATGAAAATATTACACAATTTTGTGAATGATTAAATTCCTAAGGGCTGCTTTTTTCAAATAATATTATTTCAGTGAAACAAATTATGTTATCGATATCATTTAAATTAACTGTTCTTGGTTATTATTGTGATGTAAAAGGGAGATGTAAAATAACTATTGCACATGGGAATTTCAGTATTTATAACATTGATTCTTCAAATGTCGTTTTTTCTGATTTAAGTACCAAAATGATTCAAAATGGCAAACACATTGTTTTGAGGTTAAGTTTGAGAAGTATTGAATGTATTCACAGAATATATTTATTTATTTTTTCCAATACAAATAATGCCACAAGAGATTAATTTTGACAACTTCTTGTGATATTCTTTGAATGATTATCACGGCAGACTTCTGTGTGATGTAAGGGCAACGCTACAGCTTAAAAGATAAACATGACATCTTATAAAAAAGAAAAAAAATATTATTTTGCTTGCGAGTTGATATTGATGTGTGTATGTTTGTGAATGAGTGTATGTTATATTCAGAACATATCTGTTTTATATGAATTAAAATTAAATGCATATGTGCAGATATTTATGTATGACGTAAAATATTTAAACTTGTCCTTGTATATATTATACTGCAATCCATAACAGTATTTTAAATAAGTTTTCTTACAGAATTTAGTAAATGAAAACCAAAATTTGATTTTTAACTTAATTAAATTATAAAATTAATTAAACAATGATGTTAAAGAGTTATTACTTTACTGCTCAAATTATCCAAATTATTTTTAATATCAGAAATCAGTTTTAGAAACAAATTGTAAGTACAGTACTACGTTACAGTACATTGCATTACCATCTAAACTTACTGAGTTGAACCCAGATCTAGATTCTCAAAGTACGTCTACAATAAACTAAGACATTGTTTTAAATCTATTTCCCAATAAAAATCAACTAATACTATTATATTGTTGTACAAAAAGGTAAATTAAATAAGATCTAATAATTGTGAAATAGATTATAAATTTTCAAATGCATAACATTTTATCACTTGCCTATGTTATTCACTTAGAAATGTTTTAAAATTTGTCATTGAGCATTTGCAAAATATTCCTCTCAGCCCGGTATCTTTGACTATTTGATCTATATATTTTAGTAAATATGAGCTTTTCAGCTTATTCATAAACTACTAGTTCTAGAATAAATCACACACACACACACACAAACACACCCACGCACACGCACATGACGGGAACAACTTGCAAACTTTGGATTTCTTCTGTAAAATATTAGCTTAATCGTACTTACATCATTTACCTTTGTTCTTTATGGAATTTAAACAATAATGTTTCTATAGCAATTTCACGTAAACATGCATCCTAAAAGTACAAAAAGCTAGTTACGCATTAACTTTAATACACAGAAATATTTAAATCAAAGCCCGGTTGATACATTGTGGCAAAGTTATCAAACAGATATTTCTGGTAGACAAAGCTAAACTATGACAGAGAATGAACATACCACACTAGCAAGATAACAATCAATAGGTATTTAATTAAACTCAACTTAAGCCCTAAGTTCCTAAGTTAGCTAAAGCTTTATTTTGAACACATAAGCATACGACATTATTATTAGAGCATTAGAACGCGTATACAATCACTGACCTTTCCAATTTACCGGAAAGTCACTTATTTTAGTTAAAAATAAATGATAGAATCTGGCTACTGTAACAATACCTTTAGTTATTTCTGTTAATAAATGTTTACGGCGGTTTTGGTTTTTTATAAAGATGTTGTTAAGTTTTGTGGTAACAACAAGAAGTTTGTACCTTGATATATTTGTAAAATGCGATTGTTTCTGTTGTTTCAATTAATTGTGTTATTGTGTTTTATTGTAAATGTCAATTTTGCAATCAAGTAACGGAGAGTTAAATAAGAAAGGACGGATGATTTGCCGCAAATATTGTTCGTCCTATTTAGCCGATTAACAATGTGCTTCGGTTCAGTCATTTATTAAAAATTAATGAAAACCCGACTGAACATATCATCCATTGCCTAATATCTATCTTGATGCAATATTGTAGTCTTGAACCGTGTAGTCTTTGTTAAGAGATTTGTCTAATTTAAGTTTTTGGTGCTTATAAAATATAACGCTCTTATCATGTCTGTCTAGAAGACAGTAACGGTAACAAGCTTCCAACATATCATGTACCGTCTTTAAGGACGTTTTACGGTATTTTCTATTTGAATTCCATCCATAATTATCTTTTTTTCATTAAAGTATCAATATTATAAAACTGTCATTATATAATAATATATTTAATACAATTGTATCCATATGTACTAAAATTGTATTGTAATATAAACATTACAACTCTATATTTTGGCATGCAAAAACCATATTCTTCAAATTGAAGGGCCTATAAAAATTCTCGATCTCATATTTCTTATATTTTGAAAGCAGAAATACAACTAATTTGTTGACTTGCCTTATAATAGTTGCAGATTATATTTTCGATGAAAGTAAATCCAGTTAATAAATTGTGTACTTGTTAACGGAAAACAGTTAAGCTTACTTGTAACCAAGAACGGCTAACAAACTGAGATAAAATCTCAAAGCTAAAATAGCATTAATAAATCTAATGTGAAACAACTGCTTCATCATGATGTATCCAGCAGAAACAATGTCGTATGGTTAGTAAAACTGTATATCTGCGAATAATCCCTTTGCGGTTTAGTAGATAAATGGATATTAAACGAATCTGTTGAGTAATATATCAATCTTATTAATTATAGCGCTTACAGACAAAGGTAATCAAGGGAATGGTAAATGCAATGATTGGCAGCCTTATTTGTCATTTGATTTTATTTCTGTCCGTATCTATTATTTTTTGAATCGTACATGTAATATATAGCATAAATACCAGTTATATTTTGATGTGCCCGATGTGTACATTTCGGACATTCATTCCTCATCAGTGAAAATAAGACTGAAAAGTGTGATAGATAAAAAAAACATACGACAAACGGTTGAAAAATAATAAATCTAAAGTTCCAAAATTGTATAAATCCAAATCCAGATAAGGAATGCTTTGCATGAGAGAAAAAACCTTAGTTTTTGATGAATTATAAAATTTAAGACAGCTAAAAATTTTGCTAAATGGTACATTTTCTGACATTACAAAGTAGTGCCTAGCGAGTTATGGATACCCTCGGGGAGTTTTACTCCACCAGCAGCGGTAACAGCTCAGGGGTAGTAAATATATAAAACAAATACAAGTTACATATTGATGTGCCAGATGTGCACATTTCGGAAATTCATTCCTCATCAGTGTCACTAAGACCGAAAAGTGTGATGGATCAAAAACATAAGCCAAACAGTTGAAAATTAATACATCTAAA
The DNA here is from genome assembly GCA_029721355.1 of Tegillarca granosa. Lineage (NCBI taxonomy): Eukaryota > Metazoa > Mollusca > Bivalvia > Arcoida > Arcidae > Tegillarca > Tegillarca granosa. The sequence goes on along the minus strand of JARBDR010000665.1, from coordinate 8,631 downwards.
ATCACAAAATTAAATAAATGGATACCCTTGGGGAGTCTTACTCCACCAGCAGCGGTACCCGCTCAGGGGTAGTAAATATATTACAGAAATACCAGGTAAATTTTGATGTGTCAGGTGTGCAAATTTCAGAAATTCATTCCACATCAGTGACACTAAGACCGAAAAGTCTGATAGATAAAAAACATAAGCTAAACATAAGTTTTTAGACGCACATGGTTGTTATGTACATTATATTCGAAAAAAAAGATATGTTATAACAATAGTTTCTTCTAAATGCATTTTGGTATTTTTCTAAGCTCGAATTTGCTGTAGCTATGTCGCAATATATTTGAAAGTAGATTCCATAAGTTATAAAGTTTTTGAATGACTAAAATCCTGTTGTGTAAATATTATGATGTTATGGTATTCATTTTATTTTTTTAATGATTTATATCATCAAGAAAGACTAGTTTAATTAGTTCTGTTTTCATTCATTGTTTCTTTTATTATATACAGTCTTCAGTACTATGTCAGTAATTTGGTTTATCCAATTGTTCTTGAAGTCAAAAGATATTTGACTTACTTTAATATAGAGACAATTTCTCAAAAGCTATTCTAGGAATATATAAATTAAGGAGTGACGCAAAGCTAATGCCTTGAAGAGTTTTGATCTCATCAAATACTTACATAAAAAGAAAATAACAAAAGCATTTGATTCAATTTATTTTAGAAAGTATTTGGCTGTTTTTAATAATCGATCTAATGTTTTGCAGAAAAACCATGACTTTTTTTCTGGAAGAATTATATTGTACGCTAATCAACCCCGTTTCGTAAAAATTTGTTTTATCTACAACAATTAGATTTTGCGGTATTAAAATACAAGATAGATTTAATTGCATTAAATATTGAGTAACATATCAAAACATTTCTGAATGAAACCAATGACGTCATAATCACGGAAACCAACCGGAATTTTTTTACCTACATCTGTCAAAATGACTTAATGTTTGCACACAATGTGCATGTTCAAGTTACGCAATACATACAAGAAAGTAGCATATGATTATACAACAAAGACAATTTAAATAATTTTCATATTAGACTCGTATCCTTTGATGTTTTTAAGCAATTTTTATTCGCAAATTGTATCAATAAACAGATTTTTAACATAACGAAAATCCGTCTACTGATAGGTGCATTCCTTTATGCACTTCTATTACGATGAGGTCTTGAATTCCATAAGCAGTTAAATCCTCAATTATTTGTATTTTCTCCCGATAAAAATGGTGTTGAATAAGTACACCTGTCACACGAAACGATGGAAAAATTTGAAAGGTGAATTAGACGTCAATGAAAATCAAGCCAATAAAATGAATGTATGCTTTAGAAAATTATAATCGTTGCCCCGTTTCATCACGTTTTTGCACAGATTTTTCAGCTGATTTTCCACAGAATAAACAATACTGGTACACAACGTTACCCGTAAAATACCACCAATTTACACAGTTTATGTCCGATATTTCAGGAAATGCTGGCTGTTCAAATAGGTATACTAAACGATGCATTCAGGCTATAAATGATGCTAGTTTCGAGCTACGTCACAAAATATGACAGGGCACCGTAGTGAAAGATCCGTGCTTAGCTTAAATAGGGAGTGTTTAACACATAAGAAAAAATCTATTACTCACACACTGTCTCTTATTTCTTCTGTTGTCAACAATGCACTTGTCCCTACAACTACAAGTGAAGTATCAAGTCTACAACCATCTAGTGCAACTAGTTACCCACTGACACGGAATTCTAACATGTCGCTTTCCTCTGAAATAATTTTAAAATTCTCTTTTCTTGGTTGTATGTTCAGTTAACATGTACTTACAAATTTAAGATTAAACTAACAAGATTTCGTTGCACCTGTTTACTTGGGAACGTCTGGTTTGGTGATCTGCCGCAAGTTGACGTACCCCGTTGCTGACGTCATTTAATAAGTAACCTATACGTACGTTGTGCTCATACTCGAAATACACTGTGTGCACAGGCTCCATTCGTGTCAATTCTCAATGAAACGAATGAAAATAAGAATCAATGCTTAATTGAATCATTGTAATTAACCAATGAAAGGAAAATGTAATTATTTTAGTTTTAAATTTCGAATAAATTTGAAATTCTGTGGGTTAAAGGCCATATAAGGGCACACTGAGCATAGCAGTTGTTACTGTAGATTGGGAAATTTTCGCGTCATCTAATTTTTGCGTGAACGCACTTTAATATTTATTCGCGTCTTTTAATTTTCGCGTGATCGGGACTCTGTAGTTTTAATTTCGCGAGTTACAAGGCTGTCTTAAAATTCTTGCCGGAAAACGGAACGGAACTGTTAGCTTACTTTTTCTCTCATGGATATCCTTCGATAATCGAGAGCACCATTGTAACAAAAAAAACTTATTTAATGTTTGATCACATGACTGAGTTCTCCCTCAACTGAACACTTATCATTCTGTACCACTGGTATTAAAATCGCTTTGTTATCAGTAGTTTGAATGACAGAAACATGGCAACACCGCCTATATTTTCGTTTTTCAAAAAAGTTGATAAAGCAGGTTTACCAGTCGCCACTTCACCAAGTTTTCAGGCGGCTAATAAGGAAGTGTCATCTGTTATGGCAACAAATAGTGGTGGCAAAAGTGCGTCCGGGGGAAAAGGAAGAAAAAGGAAATATGGAGCATATTCTCCAGAGACAAGGGCAAAAATTGCCCGATATGCAATTGAAAACGGAAACACTGCCGCAGCAAAACATTATACCACTGTGTTAAAGACAGATATTAGTGAGAGCACTGTCAGGGGTATGAAAGCCTCTTATGAGAAAATGAAAAAAATGCAGGGAAAAGCTGAATTAATTTCATCTTTACCTAAGTCCCCACGTGGTAGACCACTATTATTAGGCAAGGAATACGATGGCCAAGTTTGTGAATATTTGCGTGGCCTTAGAGCTGCGGGAGGTGTTGTAAATTCCCGAATAGTAATTGCAGCGACAAAGGGTATTATTTTGGCCAATGATCGCACAGCCTTGACTGAATTTGGTGGACATATTTCACTATCCAAAACTTGGGCTCATTCAATATTGAATCGTTTAAATATGGTTAAACGGAAAGGCACTAAAGGAGTGAAGCATCTACCTGAAAATTTTGATAAAATTCAGACCGATTTTGTTAAAAGAGTGAAAGACACCATGTCTAAATATAATATTCCGGATTCTCTTGTGATTAATTGGGATCAAACTGGATCAAATTTTGTACCCGTCGGTGAATGGACCATGGAAGTTGAAGGATCTAAACAGGTGCCAATTGCTCATATGGACGATAAGAGACAAATGACAGTTCTGCTTGCTTGTACAAAATCGGGATCAATTCTCCCTCCCCAGCTTGTATACCAAGGAAAAACTGATTATTGCCACCCAAATTATAAATTTCCACAAGGTTGGGATATAACACATACAGAGAGTCACTGGTCCAACGGCGAATCCATGAAAAGGTTCGTAATTTTACGTAATTTTTTTAATTTTTGACGGGGCGAGTAATTTTGCGTAAAACACACAAACAGAGAGAGAGAGAGAGAGAGAGAGAGAGAGACAGAGACAGAGAGAGCATGAAAAATAAATAAAACAAAAAAAATATATAAATAAAAAAACAAAAAACACAGTAATAATAGTGAATATGGCTGTTATAAATTAAATTAATTATAATCATAAATGATGATAACGATTAATAATTGTATGAAGGTAAAATAACTTAATACAAGCGAAGTAATTATGACAATTAATTGGGTCATTGACTGTCAACTGATATGCATGATTGATCTAGTCTGTGAAGAAGTAATCATGATATTTGAAAGCGTTAATGGATCAATAAGTCGTCTGTTAAATCATTACATGCTTGAATGATTTTTTCGTATTTTCAGGTTTGTGGAGAAGGTAATTGTACCGTATGTTGACCGGACAATAGATGAAAATGATCTCCCACTCCGACAGCGTGCATTGTGTGTATTTGATATCTATACAGCCCTTCGCGGCGAAGAACTGAAACAACTTTTGTTTGACAAAAATATACAAATTGTGTACGTTCCTGCAAGTTGTACAGATAAGTTGCAGCCTTTAGATTTGGGTATAAATGCACCCTTTAAAGCAAGTATGCGTGCTCAATTTGAAGATTACTACGCGGAAGAAGTTAAAAAACAACTGCAAAATGAAGTCGCTCTTAAGGACGTGAAAGTGGATTTACGTTTATCTGTAATTAAACCATTGCATGCAAAATGGATTGTAAAGTCTGTAGATGACTTAATCAAAAATCCTGATCAAGTTAAAAGCTCCTGGACAATGGCTGGACTAAGTTGATACTAGTTTGTGCAGAGTTTGATACTGTTAGACTGTCCGGATAAGACTAATACACATGTACTAGTGACTTGTAATCGCACGTTAAAATAGATCTTTACTTACTGTGTAACCCTTTTTGGGAAAAATAGGTGGTGGGTACATTTACATCATAAATATTCAATCAGTTGAATGTATTGTGTTTTGTTCTTCATTTGTGTTTGAATGCACAAACTAGAACTTTATCGCGACGGGTACAACTTGTTCAAAATACTGTATATTTTTCGCGAAACTTTTATTTTCGCGACTCGTTTCACTCGCGAATTTACGCGAAAATAAAACGATCGCGAAAATTTCCCAATTTACAGTAGTGTAATCTTTGAAACTTACTGAACGACATTCCCTAGATAATGGCACAACTGAAATAAGAAAAAGATCGATCTCAGGAGTAACTGACGTAAAAGTTTTGTTTTAATCAAACTTCTTTTTAAAAAAAGTTGTTTTTTTTTTTTTTTTAAATTTTTTTTTAAATAATTCATAACAACAATCAATGGATTGATATATACAATGATTTGCAACCGTATTTGTCATTTGATTTCTTTTCTATCCGTATAATTACGGTTCTGTCGCCGATGACCTAATATTTGCTTATAAATATACGCTAGCACTGGTCACATCATTTATATTCGATCGCATCTTTTAAGTGTTAAAATGCAATGTATTTTTTTCATTCTATATTTCATATTCGTACGATATCGCTACTTACGTAATTATAATTGTGTCAAATCTCAAAAATTATAAGTAAATGGTTTTCATTGAAACACTTCAACTCTTTTAATTTCTTTTATATTAGTTGCGAATTTTATATTTTTAAAAAAAATTCTTTATTTGTTTAATTATTCACTTCATTTCGTTTTGTTCAAAAGACGACTTTTTATTTCACGTAACGTAGCATCTTATAAAGACGAAAACAGTAATTTTGTTTTTACATATATAAATTTATCTAAAATGCATTTTATATTTTAAATGCTACCTCCATTAAACAATTTTAGTACATGTGCAACAATATATATTATATCCTTGTACATATATCCATTATGCCTCATATCTTAATAATCTTATTTTCAAATGATTACATTCTGTGTTTTTGTCTATAACCTATGATTTCGATTGTTTGTTTCGTTACTCCTTATAAATGGATACAATTTGAACAATATGACCATTTGATTTGCTTTCCATGATACATTTTATTTAAATCAAGGTATTCCTCTGTGTTCAACCTATATCAAATGTAGTCACGTTTGCCTGTGAACATTGTAGATGCACATAGGAATCGGCAATTGCAATAAAATCTAAATATAATTAAATTGACAATAATTTCCTTAAGCGATATGTCATATAAGAGAATCAAACATTAATCGTAGACGGACATTTAAGAGAAATAACATAGGAAAAAATCGAAAGATATTAACCTTTCTTTCACCCGAGGCTGACCAGACATGTTGGCAAATACCACAGTATAAAGAACTAATTATACTGGATATCCTGATGTGGTTCGGGAAAATCGTTAAAGAAATAAATCGTTTTATTTTGGTTTATTTTCAATAATAGACAACACAATATATGAAAGACATATAACGGCACCCTATTAATTATGCAAACATCGAGAAAAGTAATATGTAATAAGGTCTTTGGACAAATACACAACTAAAAATCGATAGAAAACGGTTCAAAAGTGTTATGCTAGACTTTTATCAAAATATATTGTATTTGATATAATACAAGCATTGCTTTCAAACTTCATATGCATGAAGATGCAAATCGAGAAAGTTTGCATGCCCTTTATTGCTAAAGGGAATCAATACACGACTAATCCAAAGTAGTAGTCAGGTAGATAAGTCACTGCTACTATTTAATTTTTCGTGTATGGTTAGCCTTAATACAATAATATGTTAAAGCTGCATTAATTTTTCAAAAAAAAAAAATAAAACGGTGCTTATCTAATTAATGATGTTCCTAATGAACAATGTTACATTTGGTTTAACGATAAAAACTTAAATAAATACAAAAACAACAATAATTTCCCAGCCAGATGTAGCATGTGGGATCTAATATTAGAACATGGTTACGTCATGAAAAAACCGGGTGATTTAAACACAACTTTCAAAACGGTGAAATACGATAAAATAAACGTAGGAATTCGTTGAATTGTCATTTGTGACTTAGTTAGGGATACATGACACCATTTCAAATACATCTGGAGATTTATGACGGACAATTAATGCAATTTGTCATGTTTCAGCTTCGATTCATGGGTGTTTCCGTACATCCGTGCGCATGCTCCAAGCTCATAATAATCATCGTTAAACATTGATCAACCGGTAAGAGGATTCCGTTTTTTATTGCTAAAAGGAATGAAATTTTAGAAAATGAATCTCACGGATCGTGATTAGATGTTATCTATTTTTGTTAAAAAAAATATTTTTTGAAAATAAAAAAAAATTCCGAAAATTGAAAAACTTAATGCAGCTTTAACTGGCTTATAAAAAGTGTAAAATAAATTATGTTCTTCAATATAGTACCTTTTTACTTTTTCCAAAAACTCAAAAAAAAAAAAAAAAAAAAAAAAAAAAAAAAAAAAAAAAAACAACAACAAACAAACAAACAAACAAAAACAAACAAACAAAATTACCTTAAATATGTTGGTCGTCTCGTAAATTTTATAAATATATTAGCCACATCGATGCCAAGTTTTGCAGCACATTTTATTCAGTACTAATCTTCAGCTTTAAGGGTCAAATGTTAGTTCAACAGTGGTTGCAATATATTTGTCTTTTATAATTTTGTATCGCTGTTTTGTACATAATATTTAGTTCATTGTTCATTTTGAAATTGCCTCTTATGATAAAATAAAAAACAATTCAAAATCAAATAACATTTAAAGTTGTTAAAAAGGTAAAAAAATATAGTATCCCCAAGCCTTTATAACAAAGTTCAATAATAAGTTTTGTGAATTAAAAAATCTTCATCTTACGTTTTCTATTTATCACTTTTCGGTCTTAGTGTCACTGATGAGGAATGTGCACATCTGTACATCAAAAATTAACTAGTATTTGTGTTTTTACTTTATGACATCGTTGAATCATTATATAAATTTACACTTGCCTTAATTGTTCCTGTCATATTTAACTTTACACACTATCTATTACAAAACATAAGCCAAGTTCATTAAATTATTTGAAGAATTTGTCAACCTATTATTACAGAGTTATTTTTTTAAGTTTAATTCATATGTCAAGAAATAATGTTATTGTGAAAATAAATCATAAACAAAATCAATGATTGTTTTAAAAAAATCTTGGCAGCCAAACACAGACTAAGTGTTTCGTCACAGATGCACATGTATTGCATTATTAGCGAATGAAAAGCTTAAATGTTATCAAGGTAAAAAATAATTGGTATTTTACATTTTTTTTATTTTTGTTCTACCTATTTGATATCGTTAATAAGTGGATATTTTATCGTGGCCATCTATAACTGTGGTATGACAGTTAGCTAAATTAAAGACAAATCATATCCAACCTGGATCTTTTTACAATGGAAATATTTTGCTAAAACTCTGACAAATTTGCATTTACATTTACATGAAGTTCTGTTTTCTTCGTGGTTGTATTTAAGCACAAATATAATAGCAATTGGAGTAAATTATTAAGATAAAGCTTATCACTTAAGCTATCAAGGCCGTAGTGACAAATTTAAAGTTTACCCATAAAACTGAGGGCGTCACATCGCTGTGGTTTCGATCCCGGTCGTTCACAGGTAACAAAGGTTTTTTGCTTGTCGTAGATTTTTCAAAGGTGCTTCAGTACTAGTTAAATGGACTGAGTAATCTGCAATGCCTATCTGTGACATTGCGGATAAGCGACCTAGCACTTAGTTGGTCGCTACAGGTACGCACTAGTACAATGCAGATTAAAACCAAGATTAACAATTAACTAGGTTGGATTGGTATTTTGATATAGACTGATAGTTTTTTTCTTAAATTAATATTGTATTGAGGGTCTGTTTTTTGCTAATGGCATTAAATTATTTTCCCTCACAGTCATCCAAAACTAAAGCAGTAAAAATACCTTGAGTCTGTAGAGTAAAATAAACTTATCCGAGGTATTAATGATTCAGATGTGGCAAGAAGGTGATTAAATGCATAATGCAATTAAGCATATTTCCGAATCTTTACACATAATTTCATCAGAATGTACCATTCAAACTACAAATGAAAATTTTGGGGGGAA
>JARBDR010000664.1:0-30529 GCA_029721355.1 Tegillarca granosa | reverse complement strand
AATGTATAGCATCTCTTATCCCAAGGGCAGAAAAGGGGAAGGAATTGCCAAAGAAGTTAAAGTGAAAAGACTTCAGTAAGCTTACTTTTTTTACACTTGTTATGAGGAATAGTGGTTAAAAAAAGTGGAATTGTAAGGACATGAAAAAGTACATAAACCTTACTTGTTTGCATCATTATAAACATTACCCAATAAAAACTTTTGATAGCAACTGCATGTTGACAAGTAACATAAACCGATGTAAGAAAATCTTGAAAATAATGAGAATATTGTATCTAAACATAATATGAGGGGCCTGGGTGGCCGAGTGGTCTAAAGCAGGTGCTAATGATCTTGGTGTCTTTCATCACTTAGGTTCAAATCAAGTTCGGGACAGATTTTAGTGTGAGAAAATGTTAGTTCGCTTGCCAAATGTCAGTGGTCTTTCTCCAGGTACTCTGGTTTTCTCCACCATCCCTGAACTGCCTGCCTGGAAATAAGCGATAGAATCTTGACTGGGGCATAAAACATCATTATTCCATCCATCCATCTAAACATAATATATCTTTAAATTGAATAATGTCATTGTCTCAAAATATTGTATCTAATTGAATAAAGTGTTACATTTATTTTCACATTTATAACTATTACATTAAATTCATTTCAGAATATGTAGACCAGCTCATGGAAGAAGTATTATTACATAGGCAAGTTCACCAAACCTATTCACAGGCACGGATATATAGGAACTTGGAAAGAGCAAGACCCGGGCCTTTATCAACAAGTACACCAAGACGACCAAAACAAGATATAATTGAAAATCAAATCTGTTGTTTTAATAGACTTTAAATTCCACATTTGGAGAAATATTGTTACATATAAAAAGTTATTATGCAGGATATTTAAACCCACAATATTCTTCTGATGGGAATTGTTCCCTTATTTTCATAACAACACAAGCTGGAAGTATGCGTCTATTCTTTCTTCCAAGAATGTGCCAAATCCATCTTGAAAATCTTCTATAGGCTATGTACCGATACAGTCTGAAAAAAAAACAACAACAACAACGGTATATATCTCATATATAATGTAATGTTGGTAAATTTTTTTGTCATACAAATTTTTATATGAAAGTGTTGACAATCTGAGATGTTTTGTAAAAGTGTAATCATTCTCAAAATTGTTATCTGAGGGGTTGAAAATTGTCGTAAATGTAATGAATCTGAGCTGTAAGGTAAATTTGATGATTGACCTTTGAGTTGTTGTGTACATAAGCTTTTGTGTCAATGTGTGATTGGCTTGCGAGTTGTGTAAATGTGTGATTGACCTGTGAGCTGTTGTGTAAATGTGTGATTGGACTGTGAGCTGTTGTGTAAATGTGTGATTGGCCTGTTAGCTGTTGTGTAAATGTGTGATTGGCCTGTTAGCTGTTGTGTAAATGTGCGATTGGCTTGCGAGTTGTTGTGTAATATGTGATCAACCTGTTTGGCTTGATATTGTGTAAATGTGTGATCAACCTGCGAGTTGTGTAAATATGCAAGTTGTTGTGTAAATAAATTTGTGAACTGATATGCAAATGTGTGGTCAGCATGTGATCTGATGTGTAAATGAGTGGTCAGCATTTGACCTGTTGTGTAAATATGTGATCAATCTGGGATTGGTACATAATTTTTTTTATCAATAAACCAGTGATTTGATATATAAATGCGTTAATTCTTTTATATCTAGGGAGATATATCTATGCATAATTACTTTTATACTGCAGCATATGATATGCATACCAATGAACAGAAGCTACACTTCAAAATCATAGGGGAAATTGACATTGAAAATAAAGAAAACATTAGTTAAAATTATCTTATTTGGTTATATTTTTGTACATACTCGTGAATAAATTCATTCTCCCCAAGGCGACCATTCTCTTGAATGTATTCATAGTATGACGACTCAAGAACATAGTTGTTTAGACAATTGACAATGAAGCCTTCATGCTCTGTTATACATTAATGCTGGCAGAAATAACCTTCTCGTTAACAGCTGCAACTGAAGTACAACACAGCATTTTTCTGGGGTTGACATAGTCGAACACTGTCCACAGGAACACCTGGATGAATTGACAAAATTTTACATCACTCTAAAATTTATGGTGTTTACACACTGGTCAAGATTAATTTTATTTTATGTGATAATACTAGAGGGAAATATATAATATGAAAGACGGGTTATTTGCTAATGGTAATTTAGTTTTAATAATTTTCCAGGAGAAAATAGGAGACCAATTATGCCAATATGGTTTTTTTTTCTAAAGGGGGGGGTAGGTGTTGCATGTCATAACTTCATTATACTACACTAAAATCGCAAAAAAAAGGTTCTACATACGCATATCATTAGAAAAATTCGTACATTAAAATGCAAAATAATTATTATTTGTGTGCAACCAGTAGTTGAGATTCTTTTGACTTAGCTCTATTAGCGAAATAGGGGTATATTCACATCCAAAATACTACGTTTGTCGTAGTATACATTGAAAAAACTAAAACAAAAAACCCCGACTACGATATCCTGTGATGAATAGTGAATTTATAGTACGTTGTTTTGACCCAGGCAAAAGAAACGTTTATCAAAAGTGATGATACTATCAGTCACCGAGTCGGTAGACAAGACGACAAATGCAATGTCCGTCATTCCGATTTGTTTTTTTAATTTTAGGAATCAGTGTTACGGGTTAAGATATGCCGTCATTATTTTATTTTTCATAAATAAACTATTTTAATTAGATCTAACTAAAATACGTTATTTGATCCACTGATCTTGTACATACCATTCTTCAACTGTTCAAGAGGAAGTATATATCCACGCTAATCTCTGAGTTGTCAGACGCACTTTCACTATCATTGTCCGATGAATCTGAACAATTTCCATGTCTTACAGGTTCGTACATGTAAGGTCTAACTGTAATTGTTCAGTCAATCTCAGGAATGTCGTCAGAACCATCAAAATCATCGTAATCCCCATACTGTAGATCTGCTGATTCAGCCATTGCTAGTAAACTAGGTCAGGATATGGCTTACTATAATTAGCTTGGGTAGTTGTAACGTCACGAATCAAGGGACGTAATCCAGTAATAGTCGATTTTAAATCTCGATTTCTTAAACGGACAATGACCAAAAAAATTAAAAAATTGAAAATTAAGCATGTATTTATATCAGAAATACATAGAAAAAAATTCAAGGAAATTAAAAACCGTTTCCTATGACCTTTAAAGTGTAAAATTTAGGACATAGCTAAATGTATTTGACATTAACATGTAAGGCGATTTTTCAACATTATTAAGAAGATACCGATATATAGATGTTATAGAAATAGCTAAATGCATTGACAGTTTAACATGTAAGGCGACTTTTCAACATACTAAAGAAGATATCGTGATTTTCGTTTTAATTAAGAAAATATTGCAAGACTGTTGGGAAAGATAAATTTGTCTAATTACTTACATAATATTGCACAAACTGTGGATTTTGTTAATATGATAACGGAACGAAGATTAGGTCGAAAGAAATGTCCAGAACAAAAGACATAGCCACGGTCACAGTTTTATTCTAAAAGACATACACATGTATTTTGTAATAAAAAATAATTAAACCTTGTTTTCTTATATCTTTAAAATAATAATTTTTCTCTTTTATTTCTCTTAAAGACGTACTTATTTAAAATTAATAATAACCTTTTTTCCTCAAGTTGCTTACAAAAGATAATAGGAGCAATATATTAATTATGAGCACCTGGTAATTGTCGGATTAACGGCGTGTGTTCTGTCATCAGACATCTGAAATTAATTAATTAGACACGCTCCAGTAATGATCAAGAACCCGTCTTTATCAAGGATAAAGTTATCTCTGACAAGTGTGAGTAATCACGGTAAGCCAATACACCAAATTGAACACTATTAACTTACTGGATAACTTACTGGATACACGGTATATTGTAAGTTTTATCACTTGTATTGATATGGAGGGTAAAAAGGGTCATAATTCTATGTATGTAGGTGAGATGCTAATTCATCTAACTTCTTGTATGTTGATGCTATCAAGTATTATTAATACGTATATATCGCATCATGACAATTTCATTTGTCCATATCTATAATTCTATGTGTCTAAATTGCATTCTAAATAATCTTACTGTTAACATTTATTAGTTCATTTCACGAACTTATATCGTTATTTGTTTATGTTCTTAAGTACAAGTTTCAAGTCACTGTTGTATTCGTTCATGTCACCTACGGGTATCAGTTATTTTTCGTGGTTGTAACTCGCATTCCAATAATGTTAACAATGAATTAAGTGCTTCATTATGACAACAGAGGGCGCGTCGAACGCTACAATAAATTCTCCCGTGGAAAAATCCCCAGCATTTATCGGTTAGTTTGACTGAAGTATTCGAAAAGGCCGCATTTAGGCTAGTACATAATACGCCAGTATAGTAAGTAGGCTATTAAAGGTTTTTTTGTAATATTTACTTAATCTGTTGAATAGGATATTGACTGCAAATTTTTGGTCCGGTGTTTTCATTGTCCAAGCCCCTCCATCTCTGCCCCGATGCTGCCTCTCAAATAAAACTTCTAAATGTATATTTGGAGCAAATTAAGGAATGTGGATGTCCTTTTATACCTTGTATGAAATTCATTTTGAGTAGGTCAATTAATCTAGTCGATAGACTCAGTTTATGGTGTAGCGGGCCGGGCTTGATAGGTGGCCGGGTAGCTCAGTCGGTAGTATTGGGAAGGTTCGAATCCCGGTTTGGCCGCTGCATTTCACGGTTCCCCTTTCCTGTTACATTTAGGGACTCGTCCGATCCTGGGAAGTGGACCGGACTAACAGGTTGATCCCAGGGTGTAACCTGGTGGTCTCGATTCTAAGTGGTTGAATCGACAAAAAGGAAAGGAGGAATGTAGCGGACCGGGCTTGATAGGTGGCCGGGTAGTTCAGTCGGTAGAACATCCCGCTAGTATTGGGAAGGACCCGAGTTAGAGTCCCCGTTTGGCTGATGCATTTTTCCCTTTCCTGTTACAATGGCAATAAATTAATAAATAAAAAATATATCAATGGTACTGAAGACACTAAGAGTCGTTGTTGCAGATACTGCCATTATGATTCAGTGAAGTAAATTATAACATAATGAATGGGAATGGGACTATAATGACTACTAACCACATAAGACAGGTGACATTTATAAAGAGGTTAAAAGATAAAAGATAAGATATTCTTTATTACCAATTTAAGGCCTAACATGAGCATGTACAAATACATAAGATAGAGAACCAATAGATACAAGATTAAATACATATATATTATGCTGTGTATTCCACTGTCGATGGTACCTGCTGGTGTTTAACTTCATATTGGGGAATTGATCACGTGGTAACACAACATATTGCGACTTCTGATATTACCGCCGCTGCTCGGGTTCGAAGTCTTAACTGAGGAATTTAGCTCATAATACTCGCTTTTTATTTCTGCATCTTAAGATCTTAAAAAGATAAGTCCAGGTCGCATTTTACCAAACATTTACTTTCCAACCTCACATCGTAAGTCTTATATACAGTATAATATTCAAATAAAATTACTTTTCGTTAGAATAATTTTTGAACAAAATAAAATGAAAACGCGATATACAACTTTAGAATGAAACGCGTACAATAATAAAATTCAACTGAGTGTCTCCCAATTATTAAGTATAAGAAACATTTGAATTTATTTAAATAGGATTAGAATAAACTATTATTATTATTATTAAGTTCGTTTACCAATAATGATTTTAATTTATTAAAACACAGTTACTTTTAAATTAAATGTTTCCAAACATTTGAGTTTAGATTTAAGACACGAATTTAACAAACCTTAAAAAGATAAGTCCAGGTCGCATTTTACCAAACATTTATTTCCAACCTCACATCGTAAGTGACGGGATGGACGGCCTGGTCACATATTGTAAAGCGACCCTGGACAGTCTTGACGCGTGATTAGCGTGGCTCAACATTAATTAAAATTTCCTTCTTAATTGCTTAACAAATATGAGAATTAACTCAATACAAAGGTTTGTGCGCGTTAATTGACACATATTCCTGAATTTTTCATTTGGCCTTAACGTTGAAATCACCTAACGTCCTTACTGATTACCAAATTCAAACATCAGAAATCTATATACGTTTCCGTCTTAGCTAATTATCGGCTGTACAAAGTTAATTTTTGTAAAAACAAATTGCTTAACCAAATTTTTCTTAAAATAATACTAAAGAAAACTAGTAACTTTATATGTTTGAAATTTTAAATAACAATTTTGACTTTACAATTATTTATCTAAATATTTAATAAAACTTATCCAAATGATATATTTTAATAATAGAATTAAAAACTTTACTTCAAAATTAATAAACTTCGCATAATCCTTTTTCATGATCAACTTTATTTATTTCTTTATTTAACAAAATACATCCATTTTTACACCATTACATATAGATTAACATATGACCATTTTGATATCACGCCCTTTATCAGTCCAAAAGTCCTGATATCACCTAGAGCCGGGGCCAAAGGCTAGAGTGCTGCTACAGGAATTTAGGGCGATAAGGGCCAGATAACAAAACGGTCATATCATAATCTTTTTATATATGTTTTTCGCTTTAAATAAACAAAACTTGTTGCCAATTGTAAAATGTCTTCCCCAGTCAGTGAAGTTGTTGTTTACACAGACAACTGGTTTGTAATACTAATAAGCGAAACAAAATCAGGAAGCCACACTTTGGAAATTTAGATGGGTTTGTACATCTATTAAATTACTTTCCATGAAACTACTTATAATCATACAATGATGTACTAGCCTAAATGCGGCCTTTTCGAATACTTCCAGATCTGTCAAACTAACCGATAAATATCGGGGATTTTTCCACGGGAGAATTTATTGTAGCGTTCGACGCGCCCTCTGTTGTCATAATGAAGCACTTAATTCACTTGTTAACATAATTGGAATGCGAGTTACAACCACGAAAAATAATGATACCCGTAGGTGACATGAACGAATACAACAGTGACTTGAAACTTGTATTTAAGAACATAAACAAATAACGATATGAGTTCGTGAAATGAACTAATAAATGTTAACAGTAAGATTATTTAGAATGCAATTTAGACACATAGAATTATAGATATGGACAAATGAAATTGTCATGATGCGATATAGACAAAGTAATAATACTTGATAGCATCAACATACAAGATGTTAGATGAATTAGCATCTCACCTACATACATAGAATTATGACCCTTTTTACCCTCCATATATTGACCGGTTTTTAATTTTATGTTTCTTAAATTCTTGATATTTTTTTCTGGATTGCGTTTTAAAATATATCTTTCTTATTAATACTAATTAAAAATGTTTCATAGCTGGAAAATGGTAACGTATTTGCACCTTAACTAAATTGACAAACTGAATTAAACTTTGACTCTATATTCCTCCACTCTTCGTTCAATTTAGATTTAAATGCATTCAATGTGTCTGACTCTACAGCATCATTAGATAGCGAATTCCAGTCGTTTATGATCCTATTAGCAAATGAGTTTTTTCTACAGTCCAACCTGCAGTAGTCCTTTATAATTTTTTTCTTGTTACCCCTAGTGATTTTCTGGACATCTATTTTAAAGAATTTATTTATGGGCAGTTTGTCAATCTGATGTATTATTCTATAAGTCTGGATCATGTCAGATCTTCAAGTTGCGCCTGTATTGCAGCGTTGGAAGTCCCAGAATTAGGAGTCTTTGGTTATATGGAAGATGTTTCAATCTGGTAACTAGGCGAGTCGCTCTTTTCTGCACGTTTTCTATAGTGATAATATCTTTTTTATGTATAGAATTCCATATAACACTTGCATATTCTAGGTGGGGTCTTATAAGGGATTTATACAAGTGGTTAAAACATATCAATGTCCTATGTAATCAAATGATCTTTTAATAATTCCAATAGTTCTATTCGCTTTGTTTACGCAGGATGCTACATGTTTAGTAAACTTCATTGTTTCATCCATAATAACACCCAGGTCCCTTTCTTGGGTAGTTGGTTTGATATAAGCCACTCCCCCTGCAATTTGTAGGGTATAATCATGTTTGATATTGTTGTGACCTAGATGTAAAACACTACATTTATCTTGATTGAATTCTAGCTGCCATTTCCGAGACCGGTCTTCAAACTTATTGATGTCCTTCTGTATTAAATCCACATGGTTTCGATCATTAGCTGGTCCATATAACTTAGTATCATCAGCAAATAGTTTAACGTCTGAATTCAGATGATTAGGCATGTCATTAATATAGATCAAGAATAATGTTGGTCCAAGTACACTACCTTGGGGACACCACTTTTCACTGTTGTCCATCCAGAAAAATTTCCATTGACTGATACTCTTTGCATTCTATTGTTCAATTATTCCCCTATCCATTTCAATATATTTCAATCTATACCATATTTCTGCATTAATATGAGGAATAAATTTGAAACTGCAGTAAACTGCAAAAATGGCAACTTTTTTATGTGGGGTTTGTAATAAGAAATGTGGTATCAACACCATCACATGCGAAAAATGTGATAAGTGGCTTCATATTAAATGCGAGGGGATAAGCAAGGCCTAATTTAAAGAAATTACAAGAAATACAACTAGATTTCAGACAATACTTTTAATTATGACTTCTCTCTACAAGCTTGTCAAAGGCGGTTAAAGATAACCGTCTTGAATGTGGGATTAAAATGGAAAACATTTTGATGAGGAAAGAAGACAATAACACCATGTCTTCAAGATGCGAATTAAAAAAACCCAGCAATTTAGTTTTAGATTCTGTTGCGGAAGAAATGTTAAAATCGTGTGCTCTAAATGTTCCCGGTAAACTACCGATACATTCTTTTTTTAATTAATTTATCTTGTAATGAAGATTCCCCTCCATTATCCAAAGAACATACAAATACAAAAAATCTTGAAGATCCCACTGAAGAAATTGTCGGAAATGACAATCATATTTTTTTCGGAAAATAAGAATGGACAGGAAACAGTAAACCCCCCGTGACATTGATGTATCGGATGCTATCATAAAGGAAACAGTTCATGTCCCAAATGACAATCAGTTTTTATTTGATCCGAATGTTTCGGAAAGTAGTTTTGAAAAGAAATCGGTAAATGATAATTTTCAGATGGATTGATAAAATATATATTTGAATAACTATATTCACTTGTGAAAATTTTTCTTGTAAATCTATAATTTATTGATCCATCATTCCACAAAATTAAGACGCGATCTGTTTTATTTCATTTTTATTCGAATTAAAAAACCTTATCCTTAAACATTGATTTATTCACTTTAAAAACAATTATGATAATTTATTTAATGCGTTTCTTTTAAATAACATTCATACACAAGTTGATAATTTTATTTGTTGTTGCCAATCCGACGGAAATTTAAAGAAAATATCCCTCGTTAACATCACCACTTGTTTAAATAATTCTTCATTCTCTTTTTCACGATGTGGATATGAAACCATCTGTCACCACCAACCGGAAACCGTTTCATAGAAATTCATTACCGGTAATAAATAATTGTAATTCACGAATAGGCGTCGTATCGGCCTTTGTTTTCAGTGATGTAGATAATATTTTTTGCTTCATATCATGTAAACAGTGTATATAATGAATTAAACTATACTACACAAGACCGGTATAAATGCAGCAATAAAAATGTTAAATACAACAATTCATTGTTTAGAAATATATTGTGTCACTATCTATATGATTTTTATCATAACTGTAAACATATTATGTTATATGTATGTTAAATGGTGAACACTGTAATCCACTATACCAATAAATTTATTATTATTATTATATTCTGAAAAATAAAGTGTTTCATTTTCATCAAGAAACCGTACCCTGTACGCATTATTAGGAAAAACACTGAGCTATTACAATGATCCGTTTTGGATATCGTACAGTTGTTCGTATTTGTCAGCCTGTAAGCTTTAGATTTATACACAAGGTAGTTGTTAAGATCAAGAAACTAAATTTCACATTACACGTACAATCAGTGCTAAGCTGGAATGTAGTGTCATTTAATCACCGTTTGATAAAATTCTGAAATGGATGAGATTCGGACCGGGCTAGACTACCGGATTTTTAAGGCCTTGTAAGAACCAGCCCCTCTGAAAACCGACCAAACTCTTCACTCCCAAACAAGGCAATGTCAACAAACATGGCAAAAGAGCATTTGTTAAAGACCAATGCGGCAACTTTATCGTGCGTATCCAAGCCAAACTGCTGTTTTTACAACCATTTTTCGATCTGAGCTTGTCTGATTCGAATCCTTGGAGTCATTTTGTCCCAATTGGCTTTTGTTCTTTTCTTTGCAGAATCTGTTGTCGTTCTCGCAGTTTGCTTTCTGCTGACGTCATTGTTTACATACACGTAGAAATTTAACGAATTTAAATCGATAAAAAATTATTTAGTATTTTTTTTTTCAAAAAACGGATAAACTTAATGAAGCTTTAAATGAACTAAAAGCTAAAGGGTGTCTTTGGGCGAGATGTTCTCGGATCAGAACATTGTCCTTTTGTTGGAATTTCGCCATAACCGTGAACAGAAACGTGTACCAAGAACATTGTTCACGGGACAGAATCTCGCATTACCTGACTAGCAGGAGCATCAAGAACAAAGATGGCGACAAAGTGATAAAGTCTTTAATAAATGTTACAAAAAGCACCTACAGGCAAAATTTTGTATTCTCGATTAAAATAATATTTTACCGAAATAATAGTATATACAATAATGTCAAAGTTGGGGGATTTGTCCGTCTGCTTCCAAATCTGTAATTTAAATAATGATTTGTTTTGATTTTATGGGGGTTTACATCCCTGTCATGTGCTACTTTTGAATTTTTATAAAATAATACAATTCAAAAGTAGCACATGAAATCCCAGTAAAGAATATTTTCCTATCGACACCTCACTAGCTATAGGATAAGTGCAGAAATGTTTACCTTTGCAGTGCGCTTAGGGCAATTTGCAGGCCCGGGGGGGGGGAGGTTTAGGCGTGCCAAGCCTGTCGTGACATGGGACATCGGTCTTTCAGGTCTACCCCGCAGATCCTGTGACATTTCTAAATACCGAGTGCTTTAAAAAAAAACAGTTAATACCAAGTCTTGGTCAGACCCGACCAGGTCTCGAACCCCGACCTCCCACATACGAAGCGGTTTAAATAATGACGTTCTCAAGAAAACTTTGGATTTTTGTCCTACATATAGGACTGGCAGTATATAATTTCAATGTAATTTGCATTAAATGATAGGATAAGGCGCTTTTTGCCTACATGTTTTTTACTAATGAAATATTAATGTTCTCATTTGCTGGCAATTTTACAAATATTTCTTGCCCGAAGACACCCTTGAATGTCCTTGGTCATTGTAATGTGTCATGATAGGATCTTGGAAACCTTTGTCTTTCGTCACAACAGGCGATCCGAGCGACGCTATCTCTGACATTTTCCTGTAACATGGTAGAGAATAATTCCAACAAGATCGCAAAATTGTTGTTCTGTAAAATGTTAGATGCTCCTTACAAAATATAAAAAAAATAGTCTGTGTCATGGTCGATGATCTTTTTCGAAAATGATAACTCCTTTGCGTTTTGCCATGATAGCTACTCTCTGACAAGATTTGCACTGTGCCATGGTAGTCACTCTGACAAGATTTGCGTTGTGACATAGTAGTCCCTCTCTCTAAAGAGATTTACACTGTGTCATGGTTGCCACTCTCTCTGACAAAATTTGCATTGTGTCATGGTTGTCACCCTATGACAATTGCGCTATGCAGTTGGTTTTGTCTCTTGCAAGACATTATGTTGTGGCATGGTCGTCACTCTTTTTAACGAGAAATTGTGATGTGTCATACTAGTAAATCACCTTCTCTGACAAGGCATAAAGACATATCTACCAAAAGAGACCTGGTCAGTATATGGAGAAAACATCCAAACATCTACCATACGTATACCTGATCAGTCTACAAAAAACCCACCAAACATCTACCATACAGGTACTTGATCCGTCTGTAAAGAAAGCCAATAGATATCTACCATACAGATACATGATCAGTCTGCAAAAAACCCACCAAACATCTACCATACAGGTACTTGATCCGTCTGTAAAGAAAGCCAATAGATATCTACCATACAGATACCTGATCAGTCTGCAAAAAACCCACAAAACATCTACCATACAGGTACTTGATCCGTCTGTAAAGAAAGCCAATAGATATCTACCATACAGATACCTGATCAGTCTGCAAAAAACCCACCAAACATCTACCATACAGGTACTTGATCCGTCTGTAAAGAAAGCCAAAAGATATCTACCATACAGATACCTGATCAGTCTGCAAAAAACCCACAAAACATCTACCATACAGGTACTTGATCCGTCTGTAAAGAAAGCCAATAGATATCTACCATACAGATACCTGATCAGTCTATGAAGGAAACCACTAGATATCTACCATACAGATACCTGATCAGTCTGTACAGAAAACTGCCAAGCATCTACCATACAGATACCTGACCTGTCTGTAAAGAAAACCACCAGATATCTACCATACAGATACCTGATCAGACTATAAAGAGAAGCACTATATCTTCCATACAGATACCTGAAAAGACCGTAAAGAAAACCACTAGATATCTACCATATAGATACTTGATCAGTCTGTAAAGACAACCACCAAACATCTACCATACAGATACCTGCTGTCTTTAAAGAAAACCAACAGATATCTACCATACATATACCTGATCAGTCTGTAGAAAAAACAAACACAAATCTATCATAAAGAGATCTTATCAACCAGCAGACAACCACCAGATATCTATTTTGAAGATGACCAGTCTATAAGGAAAACCACTAGATATCTACCATAGACTTGACCAGTGAGCAAAGACAGCTACCCGATATCTACTTTGAAGATGAGCAGTCTATAAGGAAAACCACCAGATATCTACCATAGACTTGACTAGTCAGCAAAGACAGCCACCAGATATCTACCATTGACTTCACCCGTCAGCAAAGACAACCGCCAGATATCTACCATTGACTTCACCAGTCAGCAAAGACAACCACCAGTTATCTACCATAGACTTGACCAGTCAGCAAAGACAGCCGCCAGATATCTACCATTGACTTCACCAGTCAGCAAAAACAGCCACCAGATATCTACCATCCACTTGACCAGTCAGCAAAGACAGCCACCAGATATCTACTTGGAAGATGAGCAGTCTATAAGGAAAACCACCAGATATCTACCATAGACTTGACTAGTCAGCAAAGACAGCCACCAGATATCTACCATTGACTTGACCAGTCAGCAAAGACAACCACCAGATATCTACCATAGACTTGACCAGTCAGCAAAGACAACCACCAGATATCTACCATCCACTTGACCAGTCAGCAAAGACAGCCACCAGATATCTACCATTGACTTGACCAGTCAGCAAAGACAACCACAAGATATCTACCATAGACTTAACCAGTCAGCAAAGACAGCCACCAGATATCTACCATTGACTTCATCAGTCAGCAAAGACAACCACCAGATATCTACCATCCACTTGACCAGTCAGCAAAAACAGCCACCAGATATCTACTATTGACTTCACCAGTCAGCAAAGACAACCACCAGATATCTACCATTGACTTCACCAGTCAGCAAAGACAACCACCAGATATCTACTATCCACTTGACCAGTCAGCAAAGACAGCCACCAGATATGTACCATCCACTTGACCAGTCAGCAAAGACAACCACCAGTTATCTACCATAGACTTGACCAGTCAGCAAAGACAACCACCAGATATCTACCATTGACTTGACCAGTCAGCAAAGACAGCCACCAGATATGTACCATTGACTTTACCAGTCAGCAAAGACAACCACCAGTTATCTACCATAGACTTGACCAGTCAGCAAAGACAACCACCAGATATCTACCATAGACTTAACCAGTCAGCAAAGACAACCACCAGTTATCTACCATAGACTTGACCAGTCAGCAAAGACAGCCACCAGATATCTACCATAGACTTTACCAGTCAGCAAAGACAACCACCAGTTATCTACCATAGACTTGACCAGTCAGCAAAGACAGCCACCAGATATCTACCATTGACTTGACCAGTCAGCAAAGACAGCCGCCAGATATCTACCATAGACTTGACCAGTCAGCAAAGACAGCCGCCAGATATCTACCATTGACTTCACCAGTCAGCAAAGACAGCCACCAGATATCTACCATTGACTTCACCAGTCAGCAAAGACAACCACAAGTTATCTACCATAGACTTGACAAGTCAGCAAAGACAGCCACCAAATATCTACTTTGAAGATGATTAGTCTATAAGGAAAACCACCAGATATCTACCATTGACTTGACTAGTCAGCAAAGACAGCCGCCAGATATCTACCATAGACTTGACCAGTCAGCAAAGACAGCCGCCAGATATCTACCATTGACTTCACCAGTCAGCAAAGACAGCCACCAGATATCTACCATTGACTTCACCAGTCAGCAAAGACAACCACAAGTTATCTACCATAGACTTGACTAGTCAGCAAAGACAGCCACTAGATATATACTTTGAAGATGATTAGTCTATAAGGAAAACCACCAGATATCTACCATTGACTTGACTAGTCAGCAAAGACAGCCACTAGATATCTACCATACAGATACCTGACAAGTCTGTAAAGAAAACCACTACATATTTAGCTGACCTGACCTTATGTAATCCGACAAATATCGTGTCATGTTTTTCTCATTTTAACATGTTTACAGGGTTTCTTCCCAAATGTTCTCATGTCTCCATATTATGAATGCTGATAAATAAAATAATAATACTGATATTATCTTTTAATTACATTTATTAAAATGAAATAAAATTATGATGTGGTGACAAAATGATAAATGTCCGAGAAATATTTTCCTACAATAAAATGAACCGAAGCAAATTTTATACATCAATAGAAAGTACTGACAAAATCTATAATAAACAAACACTTGTTTCTTATCAATATTTTGTAACAATCATTTCAAATATTCTTTTTCAGGTGTGTGTGTGTGTGTGTGTGTGTGTGTGTGTGTGTGTTTCAAAAAAAAAAAAAAAAAAAAAAAAAAAATATGCCATCACTGCCCCGACTCTCGCTGAATTAAATAAACAAGACAACGAGGATACAAAAATGAACATTATTATGAATGACTTATTAGAATCTAAGTTTAACCAAAAAATGATAATTTACAACATGAGAATGAGTTTTATGAACTACATGTATTCCTGCTATAGGGTTTGTGCAGAATTTTTTTTGGAAAATATATTATATTTGCGAAAATATCGATGTTACAAATACCTGGAATAACACTGGGTTTAATAGAAAATTGTTCACTGATGCGATTTTATACCCAATGGAAATTATTTGTCCCAAACAGATGTTGTGAGACATCCACATGGTATACTGGTGAACCACACTGAAATAGACATGTCTTGTAGAAGTGACAACATCAGCTTGATCAAATTGGAAGATATAACAATATTCATTCAATAATTTTTCAAATAATGCTTATCAACATTTGTATTGAATTCAAGTTAAATCAGTTTGCTAATCAAAGATTTTCAATTTTCAAATCTGGGCACCATTCATATTAAGATTTCATTTTTAAAGAAATACTGTGAATTAATATGTGGAAGTTCAGTGCTTCAAAGACAAAATACCATTCTTTGAGATGTTAATTTTGTGGTTTGTGGTTACTAGATAAGGACCATTATTAATAGATGTATATATACAATTTCTCGGACATGTAATTTGCTCCTATTTAGACAAACATTCTTCTTTTTATTTTGTTGCTTTATAGTTCAAATCTAGTGAAGATTTTAAATTTTAAAGATTTAAATTATCGAGAAGAACAAGTACAATTTTATTAAGTTTTTTTCTTTTGGAATTTTCAATTGGACAACTTACTGAGACTTGCGCAAGGGGGGAATAATGTCATCTACCTACAGCGAGTTTAAAACTTTAGATTAATTTCTGTTAAAATCATCGAAAAAAATGAAAACAAAAAATGGGATTAAACTGCTTAGAATATTGACATTTCCGCGGATTTTGATTGACAGCGGGCGTAAACCAATCAACAATACTTTGACGTAGACGTGACGTCGCCGCTGGATCAGTCGCCATTTTGTTAGACAAATCCCTCGTGTCTAAGCATGGCGTGGAACGTTTGTTTTTTTTTTAAATGGTTTGCATTTGACGTGTAATAATCAGTAATTTGAAAAAGCAAACAGATATATTAGAGTATGGTGAAGAGATGCAGTCATGAGACATGTAAAACGGACGACCGATACCCGGATCGCCTGCCGGGTGGTGTGAAATTTGTCCCATTCCCCAAACCAAAAACAGAGTATGACAAGTGCCTGCGATGGAACAAACTGTGTGGCCGACCCCATGATCAACTGAATCCCACGAAAATTAATGCTAACAGATATGTATGCACTAAAGTAAGATATATTTATATCATTTGTAGAGTGAATGCTGACCAGGCTTTAATGCAGTTTTTCCATGATCCGAATTTGCAACTTCTGTATCTGTGATTAAGTTAGCACCTAAAATATTCCCAAGTGTGCATGCTAGTACAAAACATACTCCAACTAATTAGAGCCCGAGAACGACGGCAAGCTATTTTTCGGACAATTTAAGTAGTTTAAAATACAAACATTTGCATACATTTGGGTGATACCCGATTAGATTAAAAGTTTCTTTGCACAGCTTATATATGTTGATTGCTGAACAAAAGCAATGCAAAATCGATATTAAAAAAAATAATAATAATACAAAAATGAAGTAAATATATATAAATAAAAATCTGAAAAAAATTCCAAAAGGTTTATTAAACACAGAAAGATTATTAACTCTTACATTAACACATATTATCATATATATACATTGTATATCCACCCTAAAACATTGATGTGAGTTGTATGAATTTTGTTATTGACCCCCACAGTAACATAGAGGGTCAATTCTCAATGTGTCATTAAAATTCAAAAGGCAGGTTGTTGACTGTCAGAACCTCCAGCAAATCTCTCTGTGTTCCTGCAGGGGCCAGTAGCAAGACAACAAATTAATTGCACTGATAATATATAAAACTTTACATCATTTTGAATGTTTTTAATATGATGAGATGAAATGTACGATTATTAGTAATAACTATACTTTGATACAAATATGTTTTCCAGGAGTGGTGGAAAATACTGCTTTAAAATTCAGGTTTGTTAAAGGTAATGGGGCTGTTACAATACACTTAAAATGTACTGTGGTATATTGTTTGCAATATGTGCCAGTTGATACATTACCTTGGATTTAACGTTTTTCTTGAACATGGAGTTGGCATCTGTCTTGCAGATTTTTATAGTTTTTTTTTTAATTAATTAATTAATTTATTTATTTTTTCTTAAAGCATTTTGTTAATCAGTCTTGGCCAACAAGGAATTTTCCAGATCCACTGCCTGCTGATCCTTACACACCAAAAGTTCGAAAACCTGCAAGAGTGCCACCATCAAAAAGGATAAAACTTTCATTTGAAAATAGCACTGTAGGTTAATGCCATTATTGAAATATCTCAAAAACAATAATAATAATTTTTAAAAGAAATTCTTAGAAAGTCTACTAGTATAGGTGACATGCATATTTTTTGTAGATACTGAACTTTTCTGATGTTTTAGAGCAGTGATGATCCAATTAAAAAAACAAAAACAAAAAAGATTGAGCAATATATTTGATCCAATTTTTTATGACCCTGGATCTACAGATCAGGGACTTTTAAAACTTTTCATTTTTATCCTAACTTTTGAATCCAGGGATAAATTGTAATGAAACCTGACAGAGTTGTTCAACATCTGAAGAAAAAACCTCTCTACAGATGTCATGTTGATTATCCAAGGTTAAGGTCAAACTCAAACTTGTCATTATGCCTCATTAGTTACAGCTGCTGCTACAGGGCATACATATTGTTCCACAGACACAGCTTGTTCAATTTTTGTTTGTGTTGTTAATTTTAGGAAAATGAAATGATAACATCTCAGTCTTTGAATTTGGCACTGATCTGCTGACCTGAGGCTAGTAAAAATGAATTCTAGAGTCAGAAAAAGTATCCCAAATTAACATTTTCAGTCATTTTGTTGTATATAAATATGCTCCAAAATGAAAACTTATATACCTAATTTTTTATGAGTTCATTGATATAACAATGATATATGTTATTATATTATGATATTGAATATTTTTAAGTGCTACCTGTTGAGAATTTTGTTCCAAGTTAACATGGAAAAATTTTATTTTAAAAAATCTCTTTTCATGAGCTACCAATGAAAAAGGCAAACCTTAATTTTAAAAAAATGTTAACTAATCAGCTACTAAGGTACTAAAATGTCTTGTAAACTCGAGGGCTTTTTTATGTGATGTACTCCTTCTTTTGTATATTTAAAATTTAGTGTTATACTCAAGAGGTGCATTGAATCTTCCAAACTTAAAAAATTGCCTATTGAAAATACATGTATTTTGAATAATGCTGAAATAAATTTTTGTTTTCCCCAATACTCTTTTCAGACAAGAAAAGATTTTACATGACATTCCTATTGAAAGTACATGTAATAATACTAGTTTAGAAGATAATGAAAACCAAAATTGTTCCAATGCAGCAAGTCAGACATGTGAAAGCTGTATTATCTGTTTTAAGAAAATAAAATAAAAAGTAATAATATCCACTTTTATTACAGTAAACACATGATCACACCTAGCCTGGACCCTTTGATAGTTTCTCTGCATTCAGTCTAATAGACCAGTGTTTGAGGGAAGGGGGCGATTTTGAAGGTTAATATTAAGTTAAGCTTATCTTCTTCGGTTGGATTGGAGATTTGAGTGAAATAATAACTGGCTAACTCAGTGTCAGGATAATGCAGCAGTTGGATTTGGGTAATATTGTGTGACACATCTTCTTCCTTTCACCATTTAAGTAACATCTATGTTATAAAAACAGAAATTCCAACAGCAACTGCTCTATTGTATTAGTGGCTTTATGTGTTGAAAATAAAATGTGCTCAGTTTGTCTAACATGGTCTGCATTTTCTCAACATTGGGCAATATTCTTTGTATCAATAAATCAGTTGGTGTCCAGACAACAAAGTCACAGAAACTAGCACCAGTTATCATTAACTGGCCTTGAATTTGGTAATAATAAATATGGTCATCTTTTAAACATTTTGACCATCACGTAACTGAACAGTTTTGTATTTCACATGCTTGGTCAATTGTCATTTCCTTTGCCGAGAAAGGACATTTTGTTTCTATAATGCCTGTTGTACCATTTTCACCAATTTTCCCATCAGGAGAAGCCCCAAGAAAAGGAATTTGACCATTTACAACAAGTCCACACTCGTGAACATGATTACCCGTTTTAGCGATGTAGGCAGCAATAGCATTTTTTTCATTTCTTTTACCCCAACTTGTTTGCTTAGATGAAAAATCTTTGGGATTAAGAAGGGAATCTATAAATTTCGTGGTGATATGTTTCCTCTTGATAATGGCACCAAATTTGGATGATGTTAGGCGGTGTTTTCTTACACTCTTTTATAGGGGATTATCTGACTGTCCTCTGGTATTTTCTTCTAATGTAATACAGTCAGCTTGTGATCTGAAGTTAGTTTCTGTTGTAAATTGTGAAACAGGTGAGTCTTTTGGAAATACCAAGTCTCCATATATTGTATCAATAGATTTTGCTTGTGTCTGAACTGAAAAGGTGCCTAAAATGAATAAAAAAAAATTGTTTTGTAACCTCTATTTTTTCTGTAATCTAAGATTTTGTTTTCAATGCACCTGTTTGTCTATACCTTAAACAGTCTTTGAAACTAGAAATTCAAACTGGCCTGAATCCCAAAATTTTAAGATTTCCAATAAAACATATAACAAAACTTGCTAAAGTTTACTTGGCCTATCAGGAATGGCATGTTAGTTTGTAATTGATGTCTCAGTGAGCTAGTACCTTAAAGTTGGTATAAGTACACATTAGTACAAGGCAGACCACAAAACACTTGACAAAGCAGAACATGAATAGTTCTATAGAACATAATCAAGTAACCAATATAAAGTGAAATAATTTTGATGCTATGTAAAACACTAGACATCTTGGTTGGGGGCATATAGTATTTGTCCTGCCTGTCAGTCTATCCATGTGTCTGTCTCACTTTGGTTAGACTTTGCAGTTCCATTTCTCTGGAACTGTTAGTCACTTCATCCTTAAACTTATATTTGGATTAACCTTAGGGCTTACTATATCATTAAATAAAAGTAGGTCACTGTCACCCATATTTTTCAAATGACTCGTTTGACTTTGCATTAAGGTCAATTTCTATGTAACTATAAGTCCCTTCATCATAGGTTGACCTTGGTGAGTACTACACCACAAGGGTAAAAATAGGTCACTGTAACCTATATGTTCTGTATATATATTGCTTGGTTAGATTTTTTGGTCCATTTCCCAGGCAGGGGTATATGTATGTTTCACAAACATTCTCTAGTTAATAATAATATTATCTATTTGCAGAGATAAATCCACTGGACTTTAAAGCGGTTGTTGCAGAAAATAACTTTTTAAAAATGGAAATGGCAAAGAACAGCATTGAAAACTTCAATTTCCAAAGGAAATTAAAACCCAGTGAAGAAACATGTAATTCATTATCAAATGTTATATCAACTGCATTTGAAATTGATAATATTATTGAAGATGAGAAACTTATTAGATATTATTTTTGTTTTACCAAGGATTCCTTCAACTCATTATTTACATTTCTTGTACCAAATCAAGAAAATTCTCCTTTAACTTATGTTAGAAAAGGAAACTTAACAGAAATTAACTCTTTATCTATAAAGAATCAGTTGTTTTTGACATTGTCAAAATTGAGGAATAATTTTGACTTGTAAGTTCCAGGATTTAGATTTGGCATCACACAGCAGGTAGCAGGAGTGATATTCAATTCTTGGGTAAATTATATGTTCTTATGTTTTGGGGGAGTGAGTATCTGGCCTCACCGGGATGTTATTTATGAAAATATGCCAGAAAATTACAAGAAAGATTTTCCAAATACTTTTGGAATGTTAGACTGTACTGAGATAACAATTCAGAAACCGTTATCCCTGAAAGCACAATCTCAGACATACAGTGATTTCAAGTCCTAAAATACTCTAAAAGGATTGGTTGCAGTGGACCCAAGGGGATCAGTGATTTTTAGCTCTATGTTGTTTACTGGATCAGTGTCTGATAAAGATATTTTTGAATTTTTGTGAAGTCTGGATTCAAAAATACATTGTCAAAACTTATTGAAAATGGTCACTTAGAAAGAGGGAATGGATTGATGGCAGATAAAGGCTTCAACATTGAACATGTAGTTGAATCTACAGGACTGAAGTTGAATATACCCCCATTTGCTAAGCCAGGGACACAAATGAATCAACAAGATGCATTGTTCACCAAAAAAATTGCAAAGAATCGTGTTAATGTTGAGAGGGCTATCAGGAGAATAAAAAGTTTCAAGATTTTGTCAGGAAGAATACCTTTGTCAATGTTATCAACAATAAATCAGATTTGATATGTTTGTTCATTTCAAATTTCACGCCATTTTGCATAAGAAAAAAAATAATATTTACATGTGTAGACAATCCACTTGCAACTGGAACAGTACCAACATGTGTGATAACAGAAGATATATTTTGACTGGATACTAAGTAGCTAATATTGGAAAGTCTTTTTAACTTTTCAAGTATTCAATGTCAGAAGATGTCACGCTCAGTTTTCTGAAGTGTTTATTTGATACATTCATTGAATGAAATAACTTAATAAGTAAGAATTTTTGTTTTTGATGTTGATATTAATGTTATAAAATATATTTGATTGAAAGTTTGATTTGAATTGGAATTTTTCAACATTTTCCACGTGTCATATGTAATAGGCTGTTTTTTAGCATTTGCTATTTTCAGCAAATATTGTTATCACAGATATAATACTCTAAAAAGAGAAAATCCTTTGCATATTAAATATCATCCTTTAGTTCACTTTGACCTTTATTTAGGTTTAGTGACTTGAAAATGTTCAATCAAATTAGATGTAGTTTTTTTTTTTTTTTTTTTTTTTTGCTATACATTGAAGGAAGTCAATGGTATTGAAATATGTGCTAAATTAATTAGTTGTTAAGCATCAGTTTTAGTTCAATTAATTTACACGTTTATATTGTTATATAATAAAATTGGTCTTGTTGTTAAAGAATTGTTGATTTATGTTTACTGCAACACCACTTTGTTTCTTGGCTCTTATTTGACTATGATATGTTTTCATTCTCCAGATTTTTGGACTCTAGTGTTACTTATCAGAAATTAGTTCTGATATGTGCACATATGTTACCCCAAATTGGTACATTGTTTCTGAATTCATATGAAATAAAATTGATGTCCTGATCCTGCATTGGTTGGATAGATTTGTAAATTAATTCTATACTCTCACCATCTGGTGACCATACCAAATCAGTACCCAAGTGTTTAATTATGTGTTGATTTATGTATTATGTGGTTTTTTTGTATGATGTGTGGATAGTTCGACTCTGAGTGGATTAGCTTGTGCATGTTTTTTTTTTAAATCATCACAGGATCCTTTTCTGGTTTTCCCTGACATTTTTATCTGCATTCTGTTAGAGTATTTTTTATTGGTCTTTTCTTTCTAATTGGCTTTGGATTCACAACTGTAATTTCAGGTACTGAAACTGGGTCAATTTTAGTTCCTCTCGGAACACTCCATACTTGTGGAAGGAAAGTGCAGGATAGATGTGCTGGAACATCTGTTAATCCCAGTAACTGCCATTGCCTTAATGATTCTGCAAGTCCCATTATATGAGAACAAGCTCCACACATTCTGTCAGATAAAATGGATTCAGAGTTTCAGGCTTATCAAAACTGCAAAATCACAGCATCAAAACATCTTTTTAATGGTGTTTAAGAAATCAAATTTTAGATGAAAGCTACTTTTACAGTCTAATTATTCATGTCATGTTATATGTGAAGAGCAAGTTTGTTGTAGTCCATGTTTCAGATTGAAGGTGCTAGCTCACCTGGTCTGCATTGCAGACTGGAGTGGAATAATGGTGTTTTATGACCCAGTCAAGTTTCTTTCACTTATTTCAAAGCAGTCAGTTCTGGGATGGTGGAGTAAACCAGAGTGCCCAATAAACCTACAGACCTTCGTCTAGAGGCTAGCAAACTGACAAACTTTCTCACATTAGGATCTGTCCTGAGTGGGATTGGAACCCAGGTGGTGTAAGACTGCTTTGATCCGTAAGTGTGCACTTTAGACCACTCGGCCACTGAGGCCCAGCAGTTACAGACAAATATGCAATCCAAGTCAGTCAATTTTACATACAACAGAAAATCCAGACTTTGATCATAAAGAGTGCACCAGACAAGGAAACAACAAATTTTATAAGGCTTTTAGTTTTTGCGTGGATAGAATCATGGCCTTTCGGTAAAGCAGACATGCCATTAACTTCAAGTAAATATTCATGTTTTGCTGAGAGATGTGTTTGTAATCTGTTTAATACCTGTGCAGACTTATGTCAACATTAAAAGTGCTAGCTCACTAAGACAGTAGTTGCAGTCTAATATACAATACAAATACAACCAAGTACATTTTACAGACATATGGGGCCTACTTTTATTTGTCCAAGTCGAGTTAATGGAGTTTATAGAGTTTAACTCGACTGCAAATCGAACGTCCCGAGTATGCGCACTAGATTAAACACGCGTCGACTCGATTAATACTACCCCATGAGCTAGTTTAATCGAGTTAACACGGCTTTCAACATGGCGGGCGAAGAAGAAAGGTAAAAAATGTCAAAATAAAATTTGTCATGTACCACCTAAAAATCACTGTACAAACACAAATTTCATTGTCAGTGTAATATGCGAGTCGTTCCTATTTTTAAGCGTGAATTTTAATGTGCATGTCTGTGCCTGTGGAACGTGTCAAGCTAGTTCGCATGTAACGGTTAATTTTATCCGGCGTGAAATTCTATTCTTTGGACAGTTTTTCACGGAATAAGCCGTTGCGTTTTTTTTCGCCAGAAGTTTTAACCGGTAAATTCTATCCTACACCTTCGTCGCCATAAAGAGGTGCAAACTGGATAAAATTTTATTATAATCCTTTATCACACACACACACACACACACACACAAACACACACACTTCTTAAATTAGGATACACTTAAGGATGTACGATTTTTCTATGAAATTATGATAGTGATGCCTCCTTTCGATCCACTACAGATTGTTGGACAAAGTTAGTCCTGAAATTTTTGTTTGTTTTCAGCAGCTTGAGTTTAATGGAAAATCCTCAATAACAAAAATACCCTTAATGGCGCGCAAGCATGTGAAAAATAATTTATGTCACTTACAGGTATAAAATACCTTAAATTGACTAATCATAAGCTGAAGAGTAACAGCTAATACTTTTCTGTATTGCCTAAAATCAGTCATTTTATTTTTTTTTTTTTTAAACGTCAAAATTCTAAGTAAGGCAACTGCCTCACTTGCCTTAATGGTAGTTACGGCCATGTCCTTTTACCCTATTCCTAGTCAATATGGCCACTCATTTAAAAAAGATCGTTCAGTAAGACAATACTAATTTTATTTTAACAGACTGATTTCCTTTACTGTCATTGAAGACGGATTGGAGAAAGAATACAAGGCTACGCAAGAAATTCACAAAATGATATTTGCAGAAGAGGGTAAGAACAGTTTCTAAAAAATACAACAGCTACAAATTCAGCACATGATCTCTCTCTCTCTCTCTCTCTCTCTCTCTCTCTCTCTCTCTCTCTGTGATCTATATCAAACATGTATAATTTTTGGGTATATTTATATGTTACAGATCAAGACGTTCAAGTTGCCATTCTTTCACAGCTGTAAAAATCAGCAGAATCCAGTCCAATAAGTGAGTCGTCTCAGCCGGCAGGTCCTGTACCCAAGTTTCATCAGTGAACATCTCAGGGGGAGAGATTACTTGTTTCCACAAGAGCAGAGATGGAAGCCGAATTTAATGCGAATAAGAGTCACTCGGTTTTATAGGGGAAAGTTGTGGATGAATTAGCTAAATACGATTATTATGTAAGCACAAAACAAGCTACAGATAAGTGGAAAAATTAAAAAAAGAAAATTCTATGAATGTGTAGATGCGAACCGAAAATCTGGTAATGATAAAAAAAACATGCAAATACTTTGACATATTCAGTCAAATTTATGGCCTGAAAGCAAGTACAAAACCTAAGTTTGTCATGGACACCGACTGTGAAAGCGATCAGGACAAGACTAGTAATAGTGATAATGTAAGCATTTGTGGATCTGGTAACATTAGAAGTCTAAGTAGCGAATGTGATGCTAGCACTTGTCAGGTCAGCACTATTGGATATGCTGCCACTAGTAATGGCGAGCATGGCAGCACTAGTGTTGCTCATGGCAGCACTAGTGATGATCATGGCGGCACTAGTGATGATCATGCCAGCAATAGTGATGACCATGCCAAGTCAGTTGTGGTAAATGATAAAGATACCACATCCAAAAACGTTTTTTTAATGAAACCAAAGAAAACAAATAAGAAAAGGGCATTATCTGCACAAGAAAGATTGTTATCAGTTCTAGAAAGTATTGATAAAAAGAATGATGAATTCAAAAAGAAAGTTGTAGAATTTAATCAACAAAAACTTGCAAGATATGACAGGCTTTTGGACATTTATGAAATCAAAGTACTGAAAGTACTGGAAAGCGGTTAGCTTGGTAGCTCTGAAAGTTGAGATAAATTTTGATTATCCCACTTTGAAAAAAGTACCTGGCGGTATTCAATTTCTCAAAAAAATGTACAGCCTTTTGATGAGGTTTTGGTTGACCCTTAGCTTTTTGTAAATATGTACGTTACATTTGTAACAAAATGTATGATGTTATTATCAGTTTTAGATCAGAACCCATTTGACTAGACTGTTAACTGTGATTGTGGTAGTATGTAAATCACCATTACCCCATTCCTCAGTTTTATTTCAAAATAAGGGATCAAATAGATGCACCTGAAAGAAAATGACCAGTGAAAGTGTTTTGATACAAAATAAAATCCACTTTAAGACATTTTGTAAGCTGCAATAAACAAAATGAATATTTATTGAAAGTAACAAAATATCTCTCAACAAAAATCTTATTCAGTAATTATGAAGTAATGTCTTATATCTAAACTAAGCACCTAAATACAGGAAGACCAACATCTTATTTCTTATCACTCAAGATCTTTGATCTGGTTTAATTACAGAGAGCACTGCAAAAACATCAAAAAGTTATCCTTCATGTCAAAATCTTTAAACTTAGTCATGATATAGCATTTTAAAGTTCAGGTAATCAAAATGCCATGACCTTGACATTTGGATTTTGCTTCCATCAGACAAAAATGTCTCAATACATCAAAAAGTAATGCCTGCATTGCAATTTTCCAAATAAAAAAAACATCAAAAGGTTATCTTCCATGTCAAAATCTTTAAACTTAGTCATGATATAGCATTTTAAAACTCAGGTAATCAAAATGACACGACCTTGACATTTGGTCTTTGCTTCCATCAGACAAAAATGTCTCAATACATCAAAAATAATGCCTGCATTGCAATTTTTTTAAAAAAAAAAAAAAAAAAAAAAGGTCAATCACAAGAATTAAACTTAAGGAGAGAGCACAAATGGTTGACACACTGACATCATGTGAATAAGAGTTTGGTGCTTGTATAAAGCAGACTGACTCTTTGAGCTAGCATGTGAAAATCACTGAGTATGGCAAACAATAAAACATGCTTGCACATCTCACATACACAAACTTGTTCGTTAATTCATCCTAAGAAATTAATTAACTTCCTCTTGTCATGACTGGCTGGAAAATTGCTAATGTAAGATTAAACAGCAATAAAACCAACAAACCTCTCATTTAATGCATTAGATTATTTGTATGAACTCAATTTCTTCAGTGAAGGCATAAAACTTGCTGAATAGAGCCAAATTACATAACATGCCACTCAAGAAAGGAACAATTTGGAAAAAATGTTTATATGAAATAAATCTGTAGATGAGTTCATACAATGTAACACCATAGTGAAATTGTTACAATTAGTTGTTCCTGCATTTGTAATAAAAATTATGACTTTCATTGGTTGTTATCAAACTGAAATAAAATACAATGTATTCTGAAAGTTAATCTAAACAAGTTGATATCAGTAATTTGAAAAAATAATGCTGCATGTTTGTCTCTATAATTATTCATCCTAGTTTGTGACAAGGTGATAATGATGCAGTCTGTTGTGTAAGTAGCCAATATTCATTAGTTTTCTGATATCATATGCCTACTCTGGTTCTATTCAGGGTATACTGGAATAAGGAGAGACAAATGGTGTTTTAAACCCCGTCAAGATACTGATTCTTTCACATAATTAGCAAGGTAGTCTGTCCTAAGCTGATGGAGTAAACTGGAGTGCCTGGAGATAGGCAAAGGCTTTCAACAAGCAATTGTAAAACTTTCTCATCCTAGGTTATGTCACTGTGGGATTCAAACCTACTCAGTAAGATGTACTTTGATCTGTGAGCATGTGATTCAATTTCATCTAATGAGGTTTAACGTCCCAATCAAGAATATTTCACTTATATCGAGACCTCACCAACTGTAGATAAAGTGACAGAAATGTTTACCTTTGCAGTGTGGTAAGGGCAATGTGCAGGGAAGGGTTCTGTAGGTTGCCATGCCTGTCATGACACTGGACTTCAGTTTTTAAGGTCTACTCTGAAGAACCTCATGACTTTCATTACTAAATGTAGAGTGCTTGGCAAAAAGGTCACTACCAGTTTTCAAGTATTGGTCAGACTCAGTCTGACTTTGAACCCCGAACCTCCCTAATACAAAGCGAGCACTCTACCAACTGAGCAAACATAATGATGTAGGCATGTGACTTAGACCACTTGTCCACCAAGGCCCCAATGTTAGGGTACTTTAATAATATGAAAAGAAATTTCTTGAGAAAATTTTATTTACAGCCACATAAAAAACAAAAGGACCATGAAGGCCTTGGACACTCACCTGAAATGATGTACACTCAGCTTGATTTTAGTAAATTGGACCTTTTCTATAATTTGACCTAGTGACCTACTTATTGACCCAACATGACCCTTAAACATCCTTAAGCTAGCTTTATCAAGAGGATCATTCTGAGAAAGCTGATAAGATTGGGATAAAATTATGGACCCAGGAGTGTTAAAAAGGTTTTTCTATAATTTCTCTAAGTGACCTACTTATTGACCCAACATGATCCTTAAACAAACTTAAGCTAGCTTTTGTCAAGAGCATCATCCTGAGCAAGGTTGATGAAGATTAGGCTGAAATTTGGGCCTCAGAAGTGTTAACAAGGTTTTTCTATAAAATGACCTAGTAACCTTTTTATTGAACCAGTATGGCCAATATATGAAACTGAGCTAGCGCTAGTCAAGAAGATCATTCTGAGCAAGTTTGATAAAGATTGGACTAAATTTGTGGCCTCTGGAGTGTTAACAAGCAAAAGTTGACGCACGACACACAAAGGATAACACGACGGACATTGACCAATCACAATAGCTCACTTGAGCACTACCGGTATGTGCTCAGGTGATCTTAAAATGTTGCTAATAGAAACAAGTTCCAATTCATGTTAATGTTTTTGGTTTATCATCTTAATCTTTATATTGTTACAAAAGGAAATACATGTATATTTATTAAGGGCAAATGGTCATTGGATATAAAAGAATATTTAAAAAGTAAAGTTTAACAGACCACAATTTGTCTGAAAAGATATCACTTGTGTATTAAGAAAAAGCACAATTTGTCTTTTAGCAGAATTTACTTTCAAAAAACCTTGCTTTGATAATCATGGGCATTCTCAGTTATCAATCCATTTCATTGTCAATTTGACTCTTGTCAATAGATGGTTATTGTGTTTTCAAGTGTTGTATCTTGTCTGGTTCAAAGGTGTCCATTTTTACAAATAAGGATGCATTCTGGTTTATGGTATCATGTTCAGATCTACTGTGATTTTTCAAATGATCTGTCTTTATTTGCTTGTTGCTCCTTCAGCCTGTTATTTCTGAAAATAGAAAAAAAAACAAACAAAAACTTTTTAAATAATAACAACTTTTTTTAAAAATGAGTTAAAAAATAAATCATACTTAACATTCCTGAGAATATACTGAATATAACATCAGTTTAATTAATAACATACTACCGGTGATGAAATGATCTGCCATCGGATCCAGTGATGTGTCATTTCTGCGATTGATGTCGACAAGCCAACCACAAAATTCTTCTTTCTTCGTTTAACTATTTTGTATCTTCCCTGTCTGATTATATAACTTTTGAAATTTTAAACCTCAAGTTAGATTACAACAACTTACTTATTTATGTCGAGTTCTCAATGAAAACAGTGGATGCTGCTGTGTTATAATCCATATTACACGGGAAGCATGCACACTGTCACTGGGGTCTGTTAGGTCATCGTTGAGACACTAAGTAAACATAAGTTACGTTAACACTTCATTCATAGGCGTTTGTGAATGAAACTACCCGCCCATATTGCCAGTTGAAGGCATAAGGCATGACGGGAGTAGGCGTGGCATAGTAGATATCTCCCCAAACAGCAATGTAGGAATCTTCGGGTCAAAGGTCTAAGGTTACCACTAGGAGTCGCTTGGACCTATCACTTCCTGCAAGACGCGATGCCAATAAGCGGTTAACGTATACGCTAACCGCTTAAAAAAAGCAAAATTAGTTTTTTATGATACAAATTCTGTATTGTCAGCTATTTCAAATATATTTGTAAATCTTTAATTTTTGAAATTGTCAGGTCTCTTCCATATCTGGATTGTGTGAACTACCAGAAGAAATTACAGTCACAATTTTTAAATTTCTTGATGTCATGTGCAGAATTTTGAATTTTTACAAAGAGAAATATTCAAAATTCTGTGCAGAATTTTGATATTTCTCTTTGTAAAAATTCAAAATTCTGCACATGACATTGATGTCACAGATCTACTTAAATTGAAACAAGTAAATCATCAGTTCTACAACCTAATTCATGGTCCAAGTATTTGGAGAGAATTTGGAATCATCAAAGCAAACATGTATTTTCATACAGAAATTTGCATCAATACTTGGTATTTGCTAAAAATCTCACAAAAACTTTATATACATGCAAACGTGTGTGGCAGTCTTGATTTTTTGCTGTGTTGTTCCAAATTAAAGATTTTGGTTTTAAGAGGGTATTATTTAGGTTTTTCAGAAATTTCACTTT
>JARBDR010000663.1:0-15585 GCA_029721355.1 Tegillarca granosa | reverse complement strand
TCATTGACTTGTATTGTGTCGTGATTTTGGTTACATTGGTTGTTTTATCATTGACTTGTATTGTGTCGTGTTCTTGGTTACGTTGACTGTTTTATCATTGACTGTGTTGTGTCGTGTCCTTGGTTACGTTGGCTGTTTTATCATTGACTTGTGTTGTGTCGTGTCCTTGGTTACGTTGGTTGTTTTATCATTCATTTGTATTGTTCGTGTTCTTGGTTACGATGGCTGTTTTATCATTGACTTGTATTGTGTCGTGATTTTGGTTACGTTGGTTGTGTTATCATTGACTTGTACTGTGTCGTGTTCTTGGTTACGTTGGCGGTTTTATCATTGACTTGTATTGTGTCGTGTCCTTGGTTACGTTGGTTGTTTTATCATTGACTTGTATTGTGTCGTGTTCTTGGTTACGTTGGTTGTTTTATCACTGACGTATTGTGTCGTGATTTTGGTTACGTTGGTTGTGTTATCATTGACTTACTGTGTCGTGTTCTTGGTAACGTTGGCTGTTTTGTCAATGGCTTGTATTGTAACGTGTTCTTGGTTACGTTGACTGTTTTATCATTGACTTGTATTGTGTCGTGTTCTTGGTAACGTTGGCTGTTTATAAAGCTTGTATTGTGTCGTGTTCTTGGTAACGATGGCTGTTTTATCATTTATTTGTATTGTGTCGTGAATATGGTTAAGTTGGCTGTTTTATCATTGACTTGTATTGTGTCGTGTTCTTGGTTACATTGGCTGTTCTTATCATTGACGTGATTGTGTCGTGTTCTTGGTAACGATGGCTGTTTTATCATTGGCTTGTATGTGTCGTGTTCTTGGTTACGTGGCTGTTTATCATTGACTTGTATTGTGTCGTGTTCTTGGTTACGTTGGCTGTTTTATCATTGACTTGTATTGTGTCGTGTCCTTGGTTACGTTGGCTGTTTTATCATGACTTGTATTGTGTCGTGTCCTTGGTTCGTTGGCTGTTTTATCATTGACTTGTATTGTGTCGTGATTTGGTTGACGTCGGTTGTGTGATCATATGACTTGTATTGTGTCGTGTTCTTGGTTACGATGGCTGTTTTATCATTGGCTTGTACTGTGTCGTGTTCTTGGTTACGTTGGCTGTTTTATCATTGACTTGTATTGTTTCGTGTCCTTGGTTACGTCGGTTGTGTTATCATTGACTTGTAATTGTGTCGTGTTCTTGGTTACGTTGGCTGTTTTATCATTTATTGGTATTGTGTCGTGATTTTGGTTACGTTGGCTGTGTTATCATTGACTTGTATTGTGTCGTGTTCTTGGTTACGTTGGTTGTGTTATCATAGACTTGTGTTGTGTCGTGTCCTTGGTTAAGATGGCTGTTTTATCATTGCATTCTTTTGATTTGTTTCCCCGTCATTTTTCTGCTTGCATTTGATATAAATGTGATTTTTTTTGTAATATGTTGGACCTGGCTTCGAATTGACGGGTCTTTTTCAGTAGATAACAGAGGATATCTTATTTCTGTATCAAATATTGAAGGGTTTGTATTTACACGTTAAATATAAATTTGATATAGGCAAGAGGAGATAAATGAAATCAATAATGTTTATATAAAAACTTCAATAATCTCTTACCCTCTGACCATGTGACATGTAACCGTTATATATCTTGTCACTGTTACACGTGACTCTAGAGAGAAAAGTGGAATAATCTCTTAACCCTGACCATGTGACATGTTACCGTTATGTATCTTGTCACTGTTAAACGTGGCTATAGATGGAATAGTCGATTAAAAAATAAATGGTAAAGATGGATATATATAACCACATTAACATTCCTCATCTTCCCGTGACATGTACACTTAAAATGCGTCATGATGGGCGTAACATCCATATGCATCACGTGTCACATAGCTGACTTGTCTCGACTTTATAGAAACTGAAATAAAACCATAATTATATTATTTCGCCAGCTTTCTATGTCAAATACAATATGAATAGCTTATAAAGAATAGCTCATTGTCCAAAACAATTACAATTTAAAAAAAAAAAGCTGGCGACGTCTCGATATTAGTGGAGTTATCGTAAAGGCAGTGTTAAACACAAATCCCACACGTTTGAAGCCTCACTAACATCCGAGGGTAGGTAGTTACAATATACGATATTATCTATCCTGTTGACCTTTGATCTTGTTATATACCCGAAATGACAATTAATTCAAAGTGTCTTCTTATCATTACAAACTGTAATAAATGTCTTTATCGAACTTCTATATGATCCGGAGATTTAGATAAAATCACCCGTGTTCACATGGATCAATTTCATATATTTCAGCGTTATCGGAAACATAATTATAGTTTCTTGTTCACCCTATGAGTACCGGTAACAGGTACCTTCAGGTACATTGTATCATTCACAATACAATTGTATTATTCAATCCTCTGTTTGCCTACGTCTCGATATAAGTGAAATCGCCAGACAAAAGACGCTCCAGTCTGGGAATCGAACATTGCGGCGAAAGACTATTCAGTCTTGGAATCGAACCTTGCGGCGAAAGACGATTCAGTCTGGGACTCGAACCCTGTAGCGATAGACGCTTTTACTGGGGCTCGAACCTTGCAGAGAAAGACGCTTAAGTCTGGGACTCGTACATTCCGGCGAAAGACGCTTCAGTCTGGGACTCGAACCCTGCAGCGAAAGACCCTTTCGTCTGGCACTCGAACCCTGCATTGAAAGACGCTTCAGTCTGGGGCTCGAACATTCCGGCGAAAGACGCTTCAGTATTGGACTCGAACCCTGCAGCGAAAGACCCTTTCGTCTGGCACTCGAACCCTGCAGCGAAAGACGCTTCAGTCTGGGGCTGGAACCTTGCAGCGAAAAACGCTTCAGTCTGGGACTCGGACATTGCGTCGAAGGACGCTTCAGTCTGTGGCTCGAACCTTGCAGAGAAAGACGCTTAATTCTTGGACTCGAACATTCCGACGAAAGACGCTTCAGTTTGGGACTCGAACCTTGCGACGAAATACGTTCCAGTCTAGGACTCGAACTTTCCGGCAAACGACGCTTCAGTCTGGGTCTCGAACATTCCGACGAAAGACGCTTCAGTTTGGGACTCGAACCTTGCGACGAAATACGTTCCAGTCTAGGACTCGAACTTTCCGGCAAACAAGGCTTTAGTCTGGAACTCGAACACTGTAGCGAAAGACGGTTTCGTTTGGTACTTGAACATTGCGTCGAAAGACCCTTTCGTCTGAGACTCGAACCCTGCAGCGAAAGACGCTTCAGTCTTGGACACGATCATTGCGTTGAAGGACGCTTTAGTCTGGAACTGTCAATAACAAACAATTACAATTTTAGCCAATGAAATGAAATGAAATATAAAACACGCCCTTCATGTTAAGCATTGCTATGGTTGCGAAGGTTATTGGAGTATAATCTGGAAAACGATCGTGTGAGTTTGCGTCAATTTTGTATTGCAAAATGATATAATCGAATTTAGAAATTAAAATTATATTAAATATAAATAAATACTAAGTTTAACAACACTGTACAAAGCACTAAACAAACAACCACAACATCAGCGATCAGCAAATATTGAGACCAAATCATTTGCCAATTTTAATTTCTGTTTAAAAATTAGACATTTAAAATGAACACATGAAATACTAATTGACAAATTGTTCACCCGTTCCTAAATCATCCTGAAGTCAGAAAATCTCAATATTTTTGTCTTTGTCATATGCCACTTTTTGAATTTAAGAATAAAAATACATTCAATAAGTGGTATATGACATCTATGTCAGATTATTTTCGGATTACTGTCTTCATCGTATCAAGTTTTTAATATTACCCCCTTTTTTAATTTCCGGTCTATCGTTTAAACGTTAAGATCTGCATATTTAACAAAAACTTGTTGTGAAATAACTTAAAAAAAATAAAGAAGAAGAAAAGGGAAATAAACAAGATCTTGTTTAAAATCAAATTATAACGAATACTTTTTAACACGCGCGTTATAAAAATTGTGTACACCATTTTCAGGTTATGACTCAATAAAAGAGTTGATTTGAGTAATGGTGTTTGACATCCCAGTCAAGAATATTTCACTTATATCGAGACGTCGCCAGCTAAAGGCGAAAGTACAGAAATTTCGTCTGTGCGTTGCCCTGATGTATTATACAGTAGGGTTCTTTATCGTGCCACGCCTGCCGTGCCACGGGACCTCGTTTATTTTAAGTTCCGTGACTTTAATTTCGTAATGCCGAGTGCTTGGCGAAAGAACAGTCACTACCCACTTTCAAGTCTTGGGTCAGACCCGGTCAGGGTTCGAACCCACGACCTTCCATTTACGGAGCGAGCACTGTACCAACTAAGCTACCGCAGTGGTGTTATAAACAAGAAAACTCTGACTTTTTTTGGTAAAACCCAACGCCAGCAAACCGTGGTGCATAATGGTCTACACGGCTTACTAGAATATTCTAGTCCAGTGTGGCTGTTACAATTTACAGATTATTGTGTTCCTACTTATTCTCAAAATGTAAACAAAGCGGACGCAAAACGCAGTGATTCTTAACACCTATGTTCGCATACCATTCGGGACAGATTTTGGCACGAGGAATTTTGTCAGTTCATTCGCTTAAGATCATTGTTATATGCGGTCAATTCAAATTTTTTACACCACCTCAACACTTACCGCTGAGGAATAATTACAATAACCTTGACCATTGTAATATTTGCAACTCACTAAACAAGGAGAGAACTTGGAATGGCCTGAAAACATCATGCTAGTTCAAAAAGCCGTTAAGATTCTCACAATGTATGCCTATTTAATTACTTCGTCAGTATATAGAAAATCGTTACATATTTTATACATTTATTATAAACTCTTTGTTTATTTAGTGATGATATTGTATTTTTGGCTGTTTTATCTTGGTAAGGGGTAAACAAAATTGATCTTTAGCTATACATAGGCCTTTATTTCTTCGAACTTTTGTTATTTTCGTATTTTGAAAATGGTGTCGTGCTTATAGGTTTAAGTGCAGCATATAGTTCACAAATAAAACAGTATTTCTCCTTCACAAGATGAGTTTTTTAACAATCATTGTTACA
Organism: Tegillarca granosa; assembly: GCA_029721355.1. Classification (NCBI taxonomy): domain Eukaryota; kingdom Metazoa; phylum Mollusca; class Bivalvia; order Arcoida; family Arcidae; genus Tegillarca; species Tegillarca granosa. The sequence goes on along the minus strand of JARBDR010000663.1, from coordinate 10,513 downwards.
AATGTTTTAAAATTCGTGTTTTTTTGTTACATAGTGTTCGTGATACCAGTACAGGTATATTTGGACATAAACTAAGAGTAGAGCCGTATATATTTTTAATAAACAATTTGTATATTCATTTTACAGTCGGAAAAGTTTCTTGCAATGTTTCTCAGTCAAGTTATCATTTTTTAGCATTCGCGACTTGATTAAGTTTATCACTCTCTAACGATTAAAAAATAATTTTAAAAAAAAATTATATATATATATATATATATAAATTATTTTTTTTATTTTATTATTTTTTTTAATCGTATATATATAAGTTTGCGTTTACATGGGATTTGCGAGGTTTTTTTATATTCTGCATTTTACTATACCGCAATCTTACGTGCATCTTACGTGCTAGCTCAGAGTCAGTACGCCGCAGACAAGATTAGACAACCCCAACTAACGTTATTCTAGTATCGGGTCAACCACGTCCCAGTTTTACAATCTTTCCTTAACTAAGAAATTCCGTAACTTTAATATTGAAAATTTGAAATCTTAATAATTTCGTTAATTGTTAAAATATTTAGAAATTTAGATGTCATTTTGAAGTTCACTTCAAGCTTATAACATCTATATTGTTAAATCTGTATTTCGTTTTATCACAAAAGTTTATTACTAATTCAAAAAGGGATTGCCAAAATTTGCTAAATTTTAGTTAACAAAAATTTTAGTTAAGGCCTGTAGTTACTATGTCTTCCTAATGCTGAGAAAAGCGAAGATGTAGTATATCATATTTAAAAGTCTTATGTATGATCCGGTCGTGGTTCGAATCCGCAACCTCTCGTTCTCAAGAGGAAAAAGTGTTTCTAATTATAAAATGCGCTGTTTTATTTTTTTTTTTTTTTTCAAAATTAAGCAAATTTTTAGCGTTTTAAATGTTTTAACCTTTCATCTTTTGGTGTTTTGATTTTAGAATTCCCTTGTGAAATTGTTAGCAACTTCAAAATTGGGTCACAATTATGTCAATACTGTGTGATTATACACAATCGATAGTATTGGATGTTTTATTATTTGTACCAGTCTTTACGTGACGGACTAATGCCATGCCCTTTTTAAGTCATGTCTTATGTGGCTTATCTAACGATTTTGTCCTTAAGGGGTCAAAATATTTTAATCCAGATCGATCTTAAGATCTAAAAATTCCAAAATTTGTAAAATGACCACGTCCAATATGTTGACATAACGAGATAAATGTTGTACATCACTGGTATTAAACGATATAGAAGGGATAATGAAATCAGCTGTTAGTACAATAACGTGCTTTATCGCGGAATTTTCTAAAATCTTACTTTATGTATTAAGAATTAAATACAATCACGGGTAGAATTTCTGATATTCCATGCATATTTATTTTTGTTTGTATTACAATGTATGTAGAAATTACTCACAGATGTACGAGGTATCAAAAATTCAAATTCATACATACAGAAAAACCTCATTAAAATGCCCCTCGATGTCGTCACAATAATTCCTTGTCATAATGCCACTAGATGTCGCCACAATAATTCCTTGTCATAATGCCACTTGATGTCGTCACAATAATTCCTTGCCATAATGACCCTTGATGTCGTCACAATAATTCCTTGCCATAATGGTCCTCGATGTCGTAACAGTAATTCCTCGCTTTAATGTCACTAGATGTCGCCCGAGTAATTTCTAGCTATAATGTCCCTCGATGTCGTCACAGTAATTTCTCGTTATTATTCAACTCGATGTCGTCACAGTAATTCTTCGCTATGATGGCCCATGATGTCGTCACAGTAATTTCTCGCTATAATGCCATTTGGTGTCGTAACAATAAAACTTCACTTTAATGCCCCTCGATGTCGTCACAGAAATTTCTCGCTAAAATGCCATTCGATGTCGTCACCGTAATTCCTCGCTATAATGTCGCTCGATGTCGTCACAATAAAACTTCGTTTTAATGCCCCTCGATGTCGTCACGGTAATTTATCGCTAAAATGCCTCTCGATGTCGTCGCAGTAATATCTCGCTATTATTCCACTCGAGGTCGTCACAATAAAACTTCGTTTTAATGCCCCTCGATGCCGTCATAGTAATATATCGCTATTTGTCACTTGATGTCGTCACAGTAATTCCTCGCTATAATGCCACCCGATGTCGTCACAATAAAACTTCGTGTTAATGCCCCATGATGTCGTCACAGAAATTCCACGCTACAATGCCACTCGATGTCGTCACAATAAAACTTCGTTTAAATGCCCCTCGCTTTCGTCACAGTAATTCCTCGCTATAATTCTACTCGATGTCGTCACAGTTTATCCTCACTATAATGCCCATCGATATCGTCACAATAATTAACTTTTTATAATTCCTCTGGATAGCTTAACAATCTATATTAGTTTTAGCCACAGTAAAAAAAAATCTAATCGATAACTATGTCACTCCACTTAATTATCACCTCAGTAAAACCCTCGCTATTATCCCTCCTGATGACTTTTAGGGCCTTTGTGGCCGAGAGTTCTAAAGCGCGCGCTTACGGATCACAGTGCCTCTCACCGCCTGGGTTCAAATCCCACTCGGAACATATCCTAGTGTGAGAAATTTTGTCAGTTCGCTTGCCGAAGGTCGGTGGTTTTCTCCGGGCACTCCGGTTTCCTCCACAATACCAGAACTGACCACCTCGAAATAAGTGAAATGATCTTTACTAGGGCTTAAAATACCATCACTTCACTCCACTCACTGATGACTTTGGTACCTCGCTTTCCGCTACAGTTAAACCCCATTATGATGCCCTACAATGATTTTAATTAATTCACATAATTACCAGTTCGGAAAACTTCATTATAAATCACATTATTTCTTCGTCACCTCAGAATCTAACTAAACGTAAATAGTAATAAGGAAAGGATTGCTTACAAATCTACTTAACATGCGGTTGTAATTTTTTTAAAAATATTATTGAAATATTTTTGTCTTACTCTTGGTTTATTATACAGAGAAGCTCAGAAAGGTTTAAGATACATGTATTTTTATTTATTTTTTTTTCTTTTGTGTACAGTATTGCTCAGCATGCAAGGCTAGGAACGTGTAGTTATTCTGTATGGAATTTTCTTGGGTGAATTTAGAAAATAGTAAAGCTCTGAAAATTTTATTTTATTTCATCTTTTATTTCATTTCTAAAATTTGAAATTTATTTAAAACTAAGGTTCGTTCCCTCATGCAAAGTATTCCTTAGCTGGATTTGGATTTATATGATTTTGGAACTTTAGATTCATTTTTTCAACTGTTTGGCTTATGTTTTTTATCTATCAAACTTTTCGGTCTTAGTGTCACTGGTGAGGAATGAATTTCCGAAATGTACACATCTGGCACATCAAAATTTAACTGGTATTTGTGTTATATACTATAATACTGCTTAAACTGTAGTCATTTAAGGCGTATTGTCATTTGTGATAGGCATACTTTTTTTATCATCATGTTTGACTTCATCATGTTACGTCCTTAGTCGTATCGAAGCGGTTGGTTCAAGAATTGTAGAAAAAAAATTGGAGTACCTCGCCAAAAACAAATCTCATTATACATTTGGTGCATGCCTCTTATTTGTACAAGGAGGGTTTGTTTGATCAAAGAGAGGTAACTCTTACATTCACATGCTTATCTCTTCCCTGTGACCTATATATAAGATCTGACACAGTTCTGATCAGTAAGTGATTTTAACAAATATTATCCAATTAATTTTTTCGTATTTCTTTTTCAGATATATTTTCCAATTTCTAATTATTTCTCTAACGCCATGAGTAATTGTCGCTGTTGATATTCAATATGCATAAGTTAAAATGTACAACAATAGAGGTCGAAGTCCGCAGTTAAATTGGGGGGGAGGGGGATCAGAAGGGTTAAACAGCGAAGAAATTTCATATTGGTAAGTTTTAAATTAACTTGGTAAACGTGGAAAAAGACTGGCATATTTGTGTTCTATTATTATTACAATGTATTATTATTATTATAAATATTATTATTATTATTATTACCCTTATCATTATAACCATTATTTTTATCATTTTTATCATTATTATTATTATTACCATCATCATCATTATTATTATCATCATCATCATCATCATCATCATTATTATTATTATTATTATTATTATTATTATTATTATTATTATTATTATTATTATCATCATCATCATCATTATTATCATCATCATCATCATCATTATTATTGTTGTTGTTATTATATTATTATTATCATCATTATTATTATTATTATTATTATTATTATTATTATTATTATTATTATTATTATTATTATTATTATTATTAACTGAACTGATCTTTCTGTTACATTGAGTCTTTATAATTTAGAAGTTTCAACAATTTAGAATTTTGAACAGGAGTGTGTGGCTAACTTTTTTTTTTCATTCCAAAAATCGTGAACCAAGTCTGATTTTCAGATACAAAAAACTCGACAATTAAACTATACAAAAACAAATCTTTATTGGAATACCATCTCGCATACAAGCATTTAATAATCCATATATGATACAATAGTGTTCTCCATACAAATAATTAAAGTATACATACACATACATGTATACAGTTACAATGGCTCTAGCTGTTCCTCAATTCTAAACCGTCCTATGTACAAGTCTTAACTCATTCTGAGCAAGGGTCTATATAGTATATATATGATATAATAATGCTCTCCATCAGCATAAAATATACAAATACACAGTTACAGTATTATAATTGCCTAAACTACAATAATTATCCTGACTGCCTAACCTATATTACAATTACCGGTATCACAACAGAACAAGAGAATAATCCCAACAATCTGGAAACTGACCACAGCTTAGAACTGCATTAAAAATTTTGTAATTGGTAATTTAAAAGTGAAATTGAGCTATTTAACATTTCATTTTCCGTCGTTTTCTTTAAACCTCCTTCACGGGTTTTACCCTTAAACCGACACAGATCTAGAACCGTGCAAAGTTAACACCCTTGTTTCAATTTTTTTTAATTTTTTTTTTCTATATTAGTACAGTTATGCTTGAGATCTTGTTCATTGGACTGGTGTTGATAATACTTTACATCACATATAAATGGTACAGATACTGTCAGCTGTTACCTGGCAACAATGGAGACAAGTATGTGTTTATTACGGGTTGTGATACAGGTTTTGGATTTATGTTAACTAAGAGACTTGATTCTCTTGGATTCAAAGTTTTCCCGGGCTGCTTAACCGAGAGAGGAATGGACAACGTGAAAAACCAAACATCAAACAACATCATCCCAGTTCAGATAGATGTAACGAAACAGGCTTCAATCGACCAAGCTTTTACGTTCGTGAAGTCGAAACTTCCGCCTAATAAAGGTCTTTGGGGATTGGTCAATAACGCTGGAATAGCTGGAGCTGTCGGGCCTGTTGATTGGCTGTCCCGGGAAGATTATGACGTATGCTTGGCGGTAAATTTATTTGGAATGATTGACGTTACGAAGACGTTTTTGCCTCTGATACGAGATTATAGAGGGCGCATTGTTAATATTACAAGCATGATGGGAAGGATAGCTGCTGCGCCGTGCCCTTATGTTGTATCAAAATTTGGAGCAGAGGGATATTGTGATGTTTTGAGGTAAGATGCTTTTTTAAAAAATCTTGGTAAACGTACAAGATAAACATTACGAGGATCCGTTAGTAGTAGTTTTAGTGTACAGTACATGTTTAAGCACTGCGGTTTCACTAACACTTCTAAAAGTTTAAGCAGACCAATGTCGTTCACTGGGCGCTACAGGACTAATTTTTCAGTATTGCACGGAAAAGGAAATTTAATGAATGATGTATCTCGCCGTTCGTACATTGCAAATCTTTTTCATAGACATTTTTCTATTGATTAATACGATATCAGATACATGTAGCCGAGTTTCGAGTTTTAAACTTTAGACTTTATACATATATATATATGATTTGTCTTTGCGGGGTCAACTAAAGCAAAGGTCTGTGTCTATAGGTTAGGAAAAGACGTCTAAAAATATATAAATATACTACAAGCCGAGCCCCTATCAAAAATAATTCACTTATATCAGTTAGTGGAGAAAACCGGAATGCCCAGATAAAACCTCCAAACCACGGAAAAACAAACTGACAAACTTTCCCCTGTTGTTTTCGAACCAAGCAAGTGACAAGCATTGTGCTTTTTCAATCAGTCGGTCACCGAGGCCCCCCAAAGAGGTTATGAAGAATTTTATTTTTCTAATTTTTTATGATATTTCAGGCGTGATTTGTACTACACCGGAACCACCGTTCACATATTGGAACCTGGATTCTTCGCCACAAATATAGCTGAACCAAATTCTGTAAACAATTCTATACGTAAAACATACGAAAACCTCCCTCTGGAAACGAAGGAATATTATGGACAAGAGTATGTTGACAATAGTACGTAAAATATACTGAAATGAAAACATATTTCTTACAATATATACTGACACTATTTATGTGTAACTCTGAGTTTAAAAATCTTCGGTGGTCTATTGGAGATGTTCATCTAGTCGATCAATTTGAATTTCGAGTTCACAAACACGCTGACGCCCCAAGTTAACGAAAAAAGTGGAGTGGAGTAATGATGTTTTAAGCGCCAATCAAGATTTTTCACTTATTTCGAGGCGGTCAGGTCTGGGATGGTGGAGGAAACCGAAGTGCACTGAGAAAACCACCGACCTTCGGCAAGCGAACTGACAAACTTTCCGAAGTTACACTAGGATCTGTCCCGAGTGGGATTTGAACCCAGGCGGTGAGAGGCAATGTGATCCGTAAGCGCGTTAACGAAAAAGGCATTCCTGACAGTTTTAAGGAAATGAAGAAAACAAAAATTCATTAAAATATAGGAACAAATATAAGTTTACGAACTTTTCAGTCGTGGATTTAATTTTTTTTATGTTTTAGCCATATAAGATATATTTCACATATCAAGACGCTGAAGGAAGACGGAAATTTAATGTCCGAAAAAAACAACCGATTCTCGACAAGTAAACAAACCTTCACACACTAGGATATGTCCAAATGTGGAGTTGATCATTTAGAACCTTCACACACTAGGATATGTCCAAATTTGGAGTTGATCATTGAGAACGTTCACACACTAGGATATGTCCAAATTTGGAGTTGGTCATTGAGAACGTTCACACACTAGGATATGTCCAAATTTGGAGTTGATCATTGAGAACGTTCACACACTAGGATATGTCCAAATTTGGAGTTGATCATTGAGAACCTTCACACACTAGGATATGTCCAAATTTGGAGTTGATCATTGAGAACTTTCACACTAGGATATGTCCAAATTTGGAGTTGATCATTGAGAACCTTCAAACACTAGGATATGTCCAAATGTGGAGTTGATCATTGAGAACCTTCACACACTAGAATCTGTCCAAATATGGAGTTGATCATTGAGAACGTTCACACACTAGGATATGTCCAAATGTGGAGTTGATCATTGAGAACGTTCACACACTACGATATGTCCAAATGTGGAGTTGATCATTGAGAACGTTCACACACTAGAATCTGTCCAAATGTGGAGTTGATCATTGAGAACCTTCACACACTAGTATATGTCCAAATTTGGAGTTGATCATTGAGAACCTTCACACACTAGGATATGTCCAAATTTGGAGTTGATCATTGAGAACGTTCACACACTAGGATATGTCCAAATTTGGAGTTGATCATTGAGAACCTTCACACACTAGGATATGTCCAAATTTGGAGTTGATCATTGAGAACTTTCACACTAGGATATGTCCAAATTTGGAGTTGGTCATTGAGAACCTTCACACACTAGGATATGTCCAAATTTGGAGTTGATCATTGAGAACTTTCACACTAGGATATGTCCAAATGTGGAGTTGATCATTGAGAACCTTCACACACTAGGATATGTCCAAATTTGGAGTTGATCATTGAGAACTTTCACACACTAGGATACGTCCAAATGTGGAGTTGATCATTGAGAACGTTCACACACTACGATATGTCCAAATGTGGAGTTGATCATTGAGAACGTTCACACACTAGAATCTGTCCAAATGTGGAGTTGATCATTGAGAACGTTCACACACTAGAATCTGTCCAAATGTGGAGTTAATCATTGAGAACCTTCACACACTAGTATATGTCCAAATTTGGAGTTAATCATTGAGAACCTTCACACACTAGTATATGTCCAAATTTGGAGTTGATCATTGAGAACCTTCACACACTAGGATATGTCCAAATTTGGAGTTGATCATTGAGAACGTTCACACACTAGGATATGTCCAAATTTGGAGTTGATCATTGAGAACCTTCACACACTAGGATATGTCCAAATTTGGAGTTGATCATTGAGAACTTTCACACTAGGATATGTCCAAATTTGGAGTTGGTCATTGAGAACCTTCACACACTAGGATATGTCCAAATTTGGAGTTGATCATTGAGAACTTTCACACTAGGATATGTCCAAATGTGGAGTTGATCATTGAGAACCTTCACACACTAGAATCTGTCCAAATATGGAGATTATCATTGAGAACCTTCACACACTAGGATACGTCCAAATGTGGAGTTGATCATTGAGAACGTTCACACACTACGATATGTCCAAATGTGGAGTTGATCATTGAGAACGTTCACACACTAGAATCTGTCCAAATGTGGAGTTGATCATTAAAAACGTTCACACACTAGGATATGTCCAAATTTGGAGTTGATCATTGAGAACCTTCACACACTAGGATATGTCCAAATGTGGAGTTGATCATTGAGAACCTTCACACACTAGGATATATCCAAATTTGGAGTTGATCATTGAAAACCTTCACACACTAGGATATGTCTAAATTTGGAGTTGATCATTGAGAACGTTCACACACTAGGATATGTCAAAATTTGGAGTTGGTCATTGAGAACGTTCACACACTAGGATATGTCCAAATTTGGAGTTGGTCATTGAGAACGTTCACACACTAGGATTTGTCCAAATTTGAAGTTGATCATTGAGAATGTTCACACACTATGATATGTCCATATGTGGAGTTGATCATTGAGAACGTTCACACTAGGATATGTCCAAATTTGGAGTTGATCATTGACAACCTTTACAAACTACGATACGTCCAAATGTGGAGTTGATCATTGAGAACGTTCACACACTAGGATTTGTCCAAATTTGAAGTTGATCATTGAGAATGTTCACACACTATGATATGTCCAAATGTGGAGTTGATCATTGAGAACGTTCACACTAGGATATGTCCAAATTTGGAGTTGATCATTGAGAACGTTCACACACTAGGATCTGTCCAAAATGGAGTTGATCATTGAGAACGTTCACACACTAGGACATGTCCAAATTTGGAGTTGAATCATTGAAAACCTTCAAACACTAGGATATGTCCAAGTTTGGAGTTGATCATTGAGAACGTTCACACACTAGGGTATGTCCAAATTTGGAGTTGATCATTGAGAAGGTTCTCACACTAGGATATGTCGAAATGTGGAGTTGATCATTGAGAACCTTCACACACTAGGATATGTTCAAATGTGGAGTTGATCATTGAGAACGTTCACACACTAGGATATGTCCAAATGTGGAGTTGATCATTAAGAACGTTCACACACTAGAATATGTCCAAATTTGGAGTTGATCTTTGAGATCGTTCACACACTAGGATATGTCCAAATTAGGAGTTGATCATTGACGTTATATGTAATAAAATCGTACATTAGACCACTTTGCCACCAAGACTGATCCCGAGTTGTATTTAACATTGTTATTTTTTTTAATAACTAGCAATGTTCTATTTATGTTCGAGAGACAGTTTTGGGTTAGGAGACAATCCCGTTAATCAACAGGTCATTGCGACCCCTTATAAACCGAATTGATCATTACTACAGTAGTCTTACTTTTCTTATTTATATTTGTAGTGACAGATTCCGTTAAAAGACTTCTTAATCACGTGACATCACCAAAGACCGAAAAAGTTGTCAATGCATACGTCCACGCACTGACTGCTAAATATCCAAAGTATAGATACGTGGTCGGAGTTGACGCTAATACCGTCTTCCGAATGTTGTGGACAGTTCCAGAATGGCTTAGTGATCTTATAATAACGTGTACGAGACCAAAGCCGAAAGGACTTATTAAACGGTGAACGAAATTCTTATTGACAAATTTTGTAATAAATTGATATTGTTTAATATTTATTCTAGTAAAATCATTATTTTTCTACAAAAGAAAATAAGAGAAAAATTGTTGTACGTTGTTATTTTAATATTAATTAAAAGAGAAAATAGATATGTCTTTCTTTTCAATTATGTTCAAATTATATATATGTATAACACAAATACCTGTTCAATTTTGACAAGCCATATGTGCACACTTCGGAAAATTATTCCTATATAGTATTTTATTATAATGGTTATATTATACATGTATGTAAATAATTTTCTTGTCCCTCATTCAAA
>JARBDR010000662.1:0-25434 GCA_029721355.1 Tegillarca granosa | reverse complement strand
CTGTAAGTAACCAGTCATTGTTTTTCAGTAATATACCTGTCAGTAACCAGTCATTGTTTTTCAGTAATATAACCTGTCAGTAACCAGTCATTGTTTTACAGTAATGTACCTGTATGTAACCAGTCATTGTTTTACAGTAATGTACCTGTAAGTAACCAGTCATTGTTTTACAGTAATGTACCTGTAAGTAACCAGTCATTGTTTTACAGTAATGTACCTGTTTATAACCAGTCATTGTTTTACAGTAATGTACCTGTTATAACCAGTCACTGTTTTTCAGTAATGTACCTGTAAGTAACCAGTCATTGTTTTTTCAGTAATGTACCTGTATGTAACCAGTCATTGTTTTACAGTAATGTACCTGTAAGTAACCAGTCATTATTTTACAGTAATGTACCTGTATGTAACCAGTCATTGTTTTACAGTAATGTACCTGTAAGTAACCAGTCATTGTTTTTTCAGTATTGTACCTGTATGTACCAGTCATTGTTTTTCAGTAATGTATCTGTAAGTAACCAGTCATTGTTTACAGTAATATACCTGTAAGTAATTAGTCATTGTTTTACAGTAATGTACCTGTAAGTAACCAGTCATTGTTTTACAGTAATGTATCTGTAAGTAACCAGTCATTGTTTTACAGTAATATACCTGTAAGTAACCAGTCATTGTTTTACAGTAATGTACCTGTTAGTAACCAGTCATTGTTTTACAGTAATGTACCTGTAAGTAACCAGTCATTGTTTTTCAATAATGTACCTGTAAGTAACCAGTCATTGTTTTACAGTAATGTATCTGTATGTAACCAGTCATTTTTTTTTCAGTAATAAACCTGTATGTAACCAGTCATTGTTTTTCTGTAATGTACCTGTATGTAACCAGTCATTGTTTTACAGTAATGTACATGTATGTAACCAGTCATTGTTTTTTAGTAATGTACCTGTATGTAACCAGTCATTGTTTTACAGCAATGTACCTGTATATAACCAGTCATTGTTTTTCAGAAATGTACCTGTAAGTAACCAATCATTGTTTTTTAGTAATGAACCTGTATGTAACCAGTCATTGTTTTTCAGTAATGTACCTGTTTATAACCAGTCACTGTTTTGCAGTAATGTACCTGTATGTAACCAGTCATTGTTTTCAGTGATGTACCTGTAAGTAAACAGTCATTGTTTACAGTATGTACCTGTAAGTAACCAATCATTGTTTTTTAGTAATGAACCTGTATGTAACCAGTCATTGTTTTTCAGTAATGTACCTGTTTATAACCAGTCACTGTTTTGCAGTAATGTATCTGTATATAACCAGTCATTTTTAGCTCAACTGGCTAAAGCCAGATGAGCTTATGGCATGATGCGCGCGTGCGTGCGTGCGTGCGTGCGTGCGTCCGTTAACAGCAAAAACTCAGAAACTACTGGGCCAATTTTAGCAAAACTTTGCAGGAATGATCCTTAGAAGGAGTAGATGAAAATTTGTACAATTGGTTTCCATGGCAACCAAAAGTAGGTCACAGCGACCTAGAATGTAAAAAACCTAAAATAAGCTTCTTCTCTGAAACCATAGGTTATATTCAAAATCTGATGTGATATTTAGCTTCTAGACACCCTTAAACATGTAGGTTGTACATTTCGTGAAATTCTGTCAAAAACTAGGTTACGCGTTTTTAGCGTTTTTCTGTCGTACTTCGTAAAAAGTGAAAATAAGGCTTATAATGGAAAATCAACTTTGAAAATCTTCTTCTCTGAAACCATGAAGCCTTAAGCTTTCATATTTGGCAGTTATTATCAGCTTGAGCCCCTTTACCAAGTTTGTACAAATGGTGGCCCCCGGACCATTTTTGGCCCCACCCCAGGGGTCCATATATCTGCATATGCATATATGGCTCATAATGGAAAATCAACTTTGTAAATCTTCTTCTCTGAAACCATGAAGCCTTAAGCTTTCATATTTGTCAGTTAATATCAGCTTGAGCCCCTTTACCAAGTTTGTACAAATGGTGGACCCCGGTCTATTTTTGGCGCCACCCCAGGGGTCCATATATCTGCATATGCATATATGGCTTATAATGGTAAATCAACTTTGAAAAACTTCTTCTCTGAAACCATGAAGCCTTAAGCTTTCATATTTGGCAGTTAATATCAGCTTGAGGCCCTTTACCAAGTTTGTAGAAATGGTGGCCCCCGGTCCATTTTTGGCCCCACCGCAGGGGTCCATATATCAGCATATGCATATATGGCTTAAAATGGAAAATCAACTTTGAAAATCTTCTTCTCTGAAACCATGAAGCCTTAAGCTTTCATATTTGGCAGTTAATATCAGCTTGAGGCCCTTTACAAAGTTTGTACAAATGGTGGCCCCCAGTCTATTTTTGGCCCCACCCCAGGGGTCCATATATCTGCATATGCATATATGGCTTATAATGGAAAATCAACTTTGAAAATCTTCTTCTCTGAAACCATGAAGCCTTAAGCTTTCATATTTGGCAGTTAATATCAGCTTGAGCCCCTTTACCAAGTTTGTACAAATGGTGGCCCCCGGTCTATTTTTGGCCCCACCCCAGGGGTCCATATATCTGCATATGCATATATGGCTTATAATGGAAAATCAACTTTGAAAATCTTCTTCTCTGAAACCATGAAGCCTTAAGCTTTCATATTTGGCAGTTAATATCAGCTTGAGCCCCTTTACCAAGTTTGTACAAATGGTGACCCCCGGTCCATTTTTGGCCCCACCCAAGGGGTCCATATATCTGCATATGCATATATGGCTTATAATGGAAAATCAACTTTGAAAATCTTCTTCTCTGAAACCATGAAGCCTTAAGCTTTCATATTTGGCAGTTAATATCAGCTTGAGCCCCTTTACCAAGTTTGTACAAATGGTGACCCCCGGTCCATTTTTGGCCCCACCCAAGGGGTCCATATATCTGCATATGCATATATGGCTTATAATGAGATATCAACTTTGAAAATCTTCTTCTCTGAAACCATGAAGCCTTAAGCTTTCATATTTGGCAGTTAATATCAGCTTGAGGCCCTTTACCAAGTTTTTACAAATGGTGACCCCCGGTCCATTTTTGGCCCCACCCCAGGGGTCCATATATCTGCATATATATATATTGGAAATCAAATTAAAAAATTTTCTTCTCTGAAACTGTAAGGCATAATGCTTTTATATTTGGCATTTAACATCAGCTCAAGTCCCTTTACCAAGTTTGTACAAATGGTGGCCCCTGGGCCATTTTGGTCCCACCCTAAGGGCCAATATATCTACATATGCATATATGGGAAATCAAATTTAAAAATCTTCTTCTCTGAAACTGTAAGGCTTTAAGCTTTCATAATCAGCTCAAGTCCCTTTACCAGGTTTGTACAAATAAAGGCCCCTGGGCCATTTTTGGTCCCTCCAAGGGGCACATATATCTACATATACTTATATGGGAAGTCAAATTTAAAAATATTCTTCTCTGAAACTGTAAGGCCTACAGCTTTTATATTTAGCATTTAACGTCAGCTCAAGTCCCTGTACTGAGTTTATATAAATGAAGGCACAAGAACCATTTTTGTCAGTTGAGCTCCACAGGCCCTTTTGGGCCTCTTGTTTTCAGTTATAAACCTGTATGTAACCAGTCATTGTTTTTCAGTAATGTACCTGTATGTAACCAGTCATTGTTTTACAGCAATGTACCTGTATGTAACCAGTCATTGTTTTTTAGTAATGTACCTGTATGTAACCAGTCATTGTTTTACAGCAATGTACCTGTATGTAACCAGTCATTGTTTTACAGTAATGTACCTGTAAGTAACTAGTCATTGTTTTTTAGTAATGTACCTCTATGTAACCAGTCATTGTTTTACAGCAATGTACCTGTATGTAACCAGTCATTGTTTTACAGCAATGTACCTGTATGTAACCAGTCATTGTTTTACAGCAATGTACCTGTATGTAACCAGTCGTTGTTTTTTAGTAATGTACCCCTATGTAACCAGTCATTGTTTTTTAGTAATGTATCTGTCTGTAACCAGTCATTGTTTTACAGTAATGTACATGTATGTAATCAGTCATTGTTTTACAGTAATGTACATGTACTTAACCAGTCATTGTTTTACAGTAATGTACCTGTTTATAACCAGCCATTGTTTTACAGTAATGTACATGTATGTAACCAGTCATTGTTTTTCAGTAATGTATCTGTAAGTAACCAGTCACTGTTTTTCAGTAATGTATCTGTATGTAACCAGTCATTTTTTTTTTCAATAATAAACCTGTATGTAACCAGTCATTGTTTTTCAGTAATGTACCTGTATGTAACCAGTCATTGTTTTACAGCAATGTACCTGTATGTAACCAGTCATTGTTTTTCAGTAATGTATCTGTATGTCACCAGTCACTGTTTTTCAGTAATGTATCTGTAGGTAACCAGTCATTGTTTTGCAGTAATGTATCTGTCTGTAACCAGTCATTGTTTTACAGTAATGTACCTGTATGTAATCAGTCATTGTTTTTTAGTAATGTACCTGTATGTAACCAGTCATTTTTTACAGTAATGTACCTGTATGTAACCAGTCATTGTCTTACAGTAATGTACCTGTATGTAACCAGTCATTGTTTTACAGTAATGTATCTGTATGTCACCAGTCACTGTATTTCAGTAATGTACCTGTATGTAACCAGTCACTGTTTTACAGTAATGTACCTGTATGTAACCAGTGATTGTTTTAAGCTCAACTGGCTAAAGCCAGATGAGCTTATGGCATGATGCGCGCGTGCGTGCGTGCGTGCGTGCGTGCGTGCGTGCGTCCGTTAACAGCAAAAACTCAGAAACTACTGGGCCTATTTTAGCAAAACTTTGCAGGAATGATCCTTAGAAGGAGTAGATGAAAATTTGTACAATTGGTTTCCATGGCAACCAAAAGTAGGTCACAGCGACCTAGAATGTAAAAAACCTAAAATAAGCTTCTTCTCTGAAACCATAGGTTATATTCAAAATCTGATGTGATATTTAGCTTCTAGACACCCTTAAACATGTAGGTTGTACATTTCGTGAAATTCTGTCAAAAACTAGGTTACGCGTTTTTAGCGTTTTTCTGTCGTACTTCGTAAAAAGTGAAAATAAGGCTTATAATGGAAAATCAACTTTGAAAATCTTCTTCTCTGAAACCATGAAGCCTTAAGCTTTCATATTTGGCAGTTAATATCAGCTTGAGCCCCTTTACCAAGTTTGTACAAATGGTGGCCCCCGGTCCATTTTTGGCCCCACCCCAGGGGTCCATATATCAGCATATGCATATATGGCTCATAATGGAAAATCAACTTTGAAAATCTTCTTCTCTGAAACCATGAAGCCTTAAGCTTTCATATTTGGCAGTTAATATCAGCTTGAGCCCCTTTACCAAGTATGTACAAAAGGTAGCCCCCGGTCTATTTTTGGCCCCACCCCAGGGGTCCGTATATCAGCATATGCATATATGGCTCATAATGGAAAATCAACTTTGAAAATCTTCTTCTCTGAAACCATGAAGCCTTAAGCTTTCATATTTGGCAGTTAATATCAGCTTGAGCCCCTTTACCAAGTTTGTACAAATGGTAGCCCCCGGTCTATTTTTGGCCCCACCCGAGGGGTCCATATATATATGCATATGCATATATGGCTTAAAATGGAAAATCAACTTTGAAAATCTTCTTCTCTGAAACCATGAAGCCTTAAGCTTTCATATTTGGCAGTTAATATCAGCTTGAGCCCCTTTACCCAGTTTGTACAAATGGTGGCCCCCGGTCTATTTTTGGCCCCACCCCAGGGGTCCATATATCTGCATATGCATATATGGCTTATAATGGAAAATCAACTTTGAAAATCTTCTTCTCTGAAACCATGAGGCCTTAAGCTTTCATATTTGGCAGTTAATATCAGCTTGAGCCCCTTTACCAAGTTTGTACAAATGGTGGCCCACGGTCCATTTTTGGCCCTACCCCAGGGGTCCATATATCTGCATATGCATATATGGCTTATAATGAGATATCAACTTTGAAAATCTTCTTCTCTGAAACCATGAAGCCTTAAGCTTTCATATTTGGCAGTTAATATCAGCTTGAGCCCCTTTACCAAGTTTTTACAAATGGTGGCCCGCGGTCCATTTTTGGCCCCACCCCAGGGGTCCATATATCTGCATATATATATATTGGAAATCAAATTAAAAAATTTTCTTCTCTGAAACTGTAAGGCATAATGCTTTTATATTTGGCATTTAACATCAGCTCAAGTCCCTTTACCAAGTTTGTACAAATGGTGGCCCCTGGGCCATTTTTGGTCCCACCCTAAGGGCCAATATATCTACATATGCATATATGGGAAATCAAATTTAAAAATCTTCTTCTCTGAAACTGTAAGGCTTTAAGCTTTCATAATCAGCTCAAGTCCCTTTACCAGGTTTGTACAAATAAAGGCCCCTGGGCCATTTTTGGTCCCACCAAGGGGCACATATATCTACATATACTTATATGGGAAGTCAAATTTAAAAATATTCTTCTCTGAAACTGTAAGGCCTACAGCTTTTATATTTAGCATTTAACGTCAGCTCAAGTCCCTGTACTGAGTTTATATAAATGAAGGCACAAGAACAATTTTTGTCAGTTGAGCTCCACAGGCCCTTTTGGGCCTCTTGTTCAATAATATACCTGTAATTAACCAGTCATTGTTTTACAGTAATGTATCTGTTTGTCACCAGTCATTGTTTTCCAGTAATGTACCTGTATGTAACCAGTCATTGTTTTTCAGTAATGTACCTGTATGTAACCAGTCATTGTTTTTCAGAAATGTACCTGTAAGTAACCAGTCATTGTTTTACAGTAATGTACCTGTATGGAACCAGTCATTGTTTTACAGTAATGTACCTGTAAGTAACCAGTCATTGTTTTTCAGTAATATACCTGTCAGTAACCAGTCATTGTTTTACAGTAATGTACCTGTATGTAACCAGTCATTGTTTTACAGTAATGTACCTGTAAGTAACCAGTTCATTGTTTTTCAGTAATGTACCTGTATGTAACCAGTCATTGTTTTACAGTAATGTACCTGTAAGTAACCAGTCATTGTTTTACAGTAATGTACCTGTTTATAACCAGTCACTGTTTTACAGTAATGTACCTGTTTATAACCAGTCACTGTTTTTCAGAAATGTACCTGTAAGTAACCAGTCATTGTTTTTCAGTAATGTACCTGTATGTAACCAGTCATTGTTTTACAGTATTGTACCTGTATGTAACCAGTCATTGTTTTTCAGTAATGTATCTGTAAGTAACCAGTCATTGTTTTACAGTAATATACCTGTAAGTAATTAGTCATTGTTTTACAGTAATGTACCTGTAAGTAACCAGTCATTGTTTTACAGTAATGTATCTGTAAGTAACCAGTCATTGTTTTACAGTAATATACCTGTAAGTAACCAGTCATTGTTTTTCAATAATGTACCTGTAAGTAACCAGTCATTGTTTTACAGTAATGTATCTGTATGTAACCAGTCATTTTTTTTTCAGTAATAAACCTGTATGTAACCAGTCATTGTTTTTCTGTAATGTACCTGTATGTAACCAGTCATTGTTTTACAGTAATGTACATGTATGTAACCAGTCATTGTTTTTTAGTAATGTACCTGTATGTAACCAGTCATTGTTTTACAGCAATGTACCTGTATATAACCAGTCATTGTTTTTCAGAAATGTACCTGTAAGTAACCAGTCATTGTTTTACAGTAATGTACCTGTTTATAATAAGTCATTGTTTTTCAGTAATGTACCTGTAAGTAACCAGTCATTGTTTTACAGTAATGTACCTGTATGTAACCAGTCACTGTTTTTTAGTAATGTACCTGTAAGTAACCAGTCATTGTTTTACAGTAATGTACCTGTAAGTAACCAGTCATTGTTTTTAGTAATGTACCTGTATGTAACCAGTCATTGTTTTTTAGTAATGTACCTGTAAGTAACCAGTCATTGTGTTTTAGTAATGTACCTGTATGTAACCAGTCATTGTTTTACAGCAATGTACCTGTATGTAACCAGTCATTGTTTTACAGCAATGTACCTGTATGTAACCAGTCATTGTTTTCAGTGATGTACCTGTAAGTAAACAGTCATTGTTTTACAGTAATGTACCTGTAAGTAACCAATCATTGTTTTTTAGTAATGAACCTGTATGTAACCAGTCATTCTTTTTCAGTGATGTACCTGTAAGTAAACAGTCATTGTTTTACAGTAATGTACCTGTAAGTAACCAATCATTGTTTTTCAGTAATGTACCTGTTTATAACCAGTCTCTGTTTTGCAGTAATGTATCTGTATATAACCAGTCATTTTTTTTCAGTAATAAACCTGTATGTAACCAGTCATTGTTTTTCAGTAATGTACCTGTATGTAACCAGTCATTGTTTTTCAGTAATGTACCTGTATGTAACCAGTCATTGTTTTTCAGAAATGTACCTGTAAGTAACCAGTCATTGTTTTACAGTAATGTACCTGTATGGAACCAGTCATTGTTTTACAGTAATGTACCTGTAAGTAACCAGTCATTGTTTTTCAGTAATATACCTGTCAGTAACCAGTCATTGTTTTACAGTAATGTACCTGTATGTAACCAGTCCATTGTTTTACAGTAATGTACCTGTAAGTAACCAGTCATTGTTTTTCAGTAATGTACCTGTATGTAACCAGTCATTGTTTTACAGTAATGTACCTGTAAGTAACCAGTCATTGTTTTACAGTAATGTACCTGTTTATAACCAGTCATTGGTTTTACAGTAATGTACCTGTAAGTAACCAGTCATTGTTTTTCAATAATGTACCTGTAAGTAACCAGTCATTGTTTTACAGTAATGTATCTGTATGTAACCAGTCATTTTTTTTTCAGTAATAAACCTGTATGTAACCAGTCATTGTTTTTCTGTAATGTACCTGTATGTAACCAGTCATTGTTTTACAGTAATGTACATGTATGTAACCAGTCATTGTTTTTTTAGTAATGTACCTGTATGTAACCAGTCATTCTTTTACAGCAATGTACCTGTATATAACCAGTCATTGTTTTTCAGAAATGTACCTGTAAGTAACCAATCATTGTTTTTTTAGTAATGAACCTGTATGTAACCAGTCATTGTTTTTCAGTAATGTACCTGTTTATAACCAGTCACTGTTTTGCAGTAATGTACCTGTATGTAACCAGTCATTGTTTTTCAGTGATGTACCTGTAAGTAAACAGTCATTGTTTTACAGTATGTACCTGTAAGTAACCAATCATTGTTTTTTTAGTAATGAACCTGTATGTAACCAGTCATTGTTTTTCAGTAATGTACCTGTTTATAACCAGTCACTGTTTTGCAGTAATGTATCTGTATATAACCAGTCATTTTTTTCAGTAATAAACCTGTATGTAACCAGTCATTGTTTTTCAGTAATGTACCTGTATGTAACCAGTCATTGTTTTACAGCAATGTACCTGTATATAACCAGTCATTGTTTTTAGTAATGTATCTGTATGTAACCAGTCATTGTTTTACAGCAATGTACCTGTATGTAACCAGTCATTGTTTTACAGTAATGTACCTGTAAGTAACTAGTCATTGTTTTTTAGTAATGTACCTTATGTAACCAGTCATTGTTTTACAGCAATGTACCTGTATGTAACCAGTCATTGTTTTACAGCAATGTACCTGTATGTAACCAGTCATTGTTTTACAGCAATGTACCTGTATGTAACCAGTCAGTTGTTTTTTAGTAATGTACCCCTATGTAACCAGTCATTGTTTTTTAGTAATGTATCTGTCTGTAACCAGTCATTGTTTTACAGTAATGTACATGTATGTAATCAGTCATTGTTTTACAGTAATGTACATGTACTTAACCAGTCATTGTTTTACAGTAATGTACCTGTTTATAACCAGCCATTGTTTTACAGTAATGTACATGTATGTAACCAGTCATTGTTTTTCAGTAATGTATCTGTAAGTAACCAGTCACTGTTTTTCAGTAATGTATCTGTATGTAACCAGTCATTTTTTTTCAAGTAATAAACCTGTATGTAACCAGTCATTGTTTTTTCAGTAATGTACCTGTATGTAACCAGTCATTGTTTTACAGCAATGTACCTGTATGTAACCAGTCATTGTTTTCAGTAATGTATCTGTATGTCACCAGTCACTGTTTTTCAGTAATGTATCTGTAGGTAACCAGTCATTGTTTTGCAGTAATGTATCTGTCTGTAACCAGTCATTGTTTTACAGTAATGTACCTGTATGTATCAGTCATTGTTTTTTAGTAATGTACCTGTATGTAACCAGTCATTTTTTACAGTAATGTACCTGTATGTAACCAGTCATTGTCTTACAGTAATGTACCTGTATGTAACCAGTCATTGTTTTACAGTAATGTATCTGTATGTCACCAGTCACTGTATTTCAGTAATGTACCTGTATGTAACCAGTCACTGTTTTACAGTAATGTACCTGTATGTAACCAGTGATTGTTTTCAATAATATACCTGTAATTAACCAGTCATTGTTTTACAGTAATGTATCTGTTTGTCACCAGTCATTGTTTTCCAGTAATGTACCTGTATGTAACCAGTCATTGTTTTTCAGTAATGTACCTGTATGTAACCAGTCATTGTTTTTCAGAAATGTACCTGTAAGTAACCAGTCATTGTTTTACAGTAATGTACCTGTATGGAACCAGTCATTGTTTTACAGTAATGTACCTGTAAGTAACCAGTCATTGTTTTTCAGTAATATACCTGTCAGTAACCAGTCATTGTTTTACAGTAATGTACCTGTATGTAACCAGTCATTGTTTTACAGTAATGTACCTGTAAGTAACCAGTTCATTGTTTTTCAGTAATGCACCTGTATGTAACCAGTCATTGTTTTACAGTAATGTACCTGTAAGTAACCAGTCATTGTTTTACAGTAATGTACCTGTTTATAACCAGTCATTGTTTTACAGTAATGTACCTGTTTATAACCAGTCACTGTTTTTCAGTAATGTACCTGTAAGTAACCAGTCATTGTTTTTCAGTAATGTACCTGTATGTAACCAGTCATTGTTTTACAGTAATGTACCTGTAAGTAACCAGTCATTGTTTTACAGTAATGTACCTGTATGTAACCAGTCATTGTTTTACAGTATGTACCTGTAAGTAACCAGTCATTGTTTTTCAGTATTGTACCTGTATGTAACGAGTCATTGTTTTTCAGTAATGTATCTGTAAGTAACCAGTCATTGTTTTACAGTAATGTACCTGTAAGTAACCAGTCATTGTTTTACAGTAATGTACCTGTAAGTAACCAGTCATTGTTTTTCAATAATGTACCTGTAAGTAACCAGTCATTGTTTTACAGTAATGTATCTGTATGTAACTAGTCATTTTTTTTCAGTAATAAACCTGTATGTAACCAGTCATTGTTTTTCTGTAATGTACCTGTATGTAACCAGTCATTGTTTTACAGAATGTACATGTATGTAACCAGTCATTGTTTTTTAGTAATGTACCTGTATGTAACCAGTCATTGTTTTACAGCAATGTACCTGTATATAACCAGTCATTGTTTTTCAGAAATGTACCTGTAAGTAACCAGTCATTGTTTTACAGTAATGTACCTGTTTATAACCAGTCATTGTTTTTCAGTAATGTACCTGTAAGTAACCAGTCATTGTTTTACAGTAATGTATCTGTATGTCACCAGTCACTGTATTTCAGTAATGTACCTGTATGTAACCAGTCACTGTTTTACAGTAATGTACCTGTATGTAACCAGTGATTGTTTTTTCAATAATATACCTGTAATTAACCAGTCATTGTTTTACAGTAATGTATCTGTTTGTCACCAGTCATTGTTTCCAGTAATGTACCTGTATGTAACCAGTCATTGTTTTTCAGTAATGTACCTGTATGTAACCAGTCATTGTTTTTCAGAAATGTACCTGTAAGGTAACCAGTCATTGTTTTACAGTAATGTACCTGTATGGAACCAGTCATTGTTTTACAGTAATGTACCGGTAAGTAACCAGTCATTGTTTTTCAGTAATATACCTGTCAGTAACCAGTCATTGTTTTACAGTAATGTACCTGTATGTAACCAGTCATTGTTTTACAGTAATGTACCTGTAAGTACCAGTCATTGTTTTCAGTAATGCACCTGTATGTAACCATCATTGTTTTACAGTAATGTACCTGTAAGTAACCAGTCATTGTTTTACAGTAATGTACCTGTTTATAACCAGTCATTGTTTTACAGTAATGTACCTGTTTATAACCAGTCACTGTTTTTCAGTAATGTACCTGTAAGTAACCAGTCATTGTTTTTCAGTAATGTACCTGTATGTAACCAGTCATTGTTTTACAGTAATGTACCTGTAAGTAACCAGTCATTGTTTTACAGTAATGTACCTGTATGTAACCAGTCATTGTTTTACAGTAATGTACCTGTAAGTAACCAGTCATTGTTTTTTCAGTATTGTACCTGTATGTAACGAGTCATTGTTTTTCAGTAATGTATCTGTAAGTAACCAGTCATTGTTTTACAGTAATGTACCTGTAAGTAACCAGTCATTGTTTTACAGTAATGTACCTGTAAGTAACCAGTCATTGTTTTTCAATAATGTACCTGTAAGTAACCAGTCATTGTTTTACAGTAATGTATCTGTATGTAACCTAGTCATTTTTTTTCAGTAATAAACCTGTATGTACCAGTCAGTGTTTTTCTGTAATGTACCTGTATGTAACCAGTCATTGTTTTACAGTAATGTACATGTATGTAACCAGTCATTGTTTTTAGTAATGTACCTGTATGTAACCAGTCTTGTTTTACAGCAATGTACCTGTATATAACCAGTCATTGTTTTTCAGAAAATGTACCTGTAGTAACCAGTCATTGTTTTACAGTAATGTACCTGTTTATAACCAGTCATTGTTTTTCAGTAATGTACCTGTAAGTAACCAGTCATTGTTTTTACAGAAATGTACCTGTAAGTAACCAGTCATTGTTTTACAGAATGTACCTGTATGTAACCAGTCACTGTTTTTTAGTAATGTATCTGTCTGTAACCAGTCATTGTTTTACAGTAATGTACATGTATGTAATCAGTCATTGTTTTACAGTAATGTACATGTACTTAACCAGTCTTGTTTTACAGCAATGTACCTGTATGTAACCAGTCATTGTTTTACAGTAATGTACCTGTTAGTAACTAGTCATTGTTTTTTAGTAATGTACCTTTATGTAACCAGTCATTGTTTTACAGCATGTACCTGTTGTAACCAGTCATTGTTTTACAGCAATGTACCTGTATGTAACCATCATTGTTTTACAGCAATGTACCTGTATGTAACCAGTCATTGTTTTTTAGTATGTACCCCTATGTAACCAGTCATTGTTTTTTAGTAATGTATCTGTCTGTAACCAGTCATTGTTTTACAGTATGTACATGTATGTAATCAGTCATTGTTTTACAGTAATGTACATGTACTTAACCAGTCATTGTTTTACAGTAATGTACCTGTTTATAACCAGCCATTGTTTTACAGTAATGTACATGTATGTAACCAGTCCATTGTTTTTTCAGTAATGTATTTGTAAGTAACCAGTCACTGTTTTTCAGTAATGTATCTGTATGTAACCAGTCATTTTTTTTTCAGTAATAAACCTGTATGTAACCAGTCATTGTTTTCAGTAATGTACTGTATGTAACCAGTCATTGTTTTTCAGTAATGCACCTGTATGTAACCAGGCATGTGTTTTAGTAATGTACCTGTATGTAACCAGTCATTGTTTTACAGGATGTACCTGTATGTAACCAGTCATTGTTTTACAGCAATGTACCTGTATGTAACCAGTCATTGTTTTTCAGTGATGTACCTGTTAGTGAACAGTCATTGTTTTACAGTAATGTACCTGTAAGTAACCAATCATTGTTTTTTAGTAATGAACCTGTATGTAATCAGTCATTGTTTTTCAGTAATGTACCTGTTTATAACCAGTCACTGTTTTGCAGTAATGTACCTGTATGTAACCAGTCATTGTTTTTCAGTGATGTACCTGTAAGTAAACAGTCATTGTTTTACAGTAATGTACCTGTAAGTAACCAATCATTGTTTTTTTAGCAATGTACCTGTATGTAACCAGTCATTGTTTTTCAGTAATGTACCTGTTTATAACCAGTCACTGTTTTGCAGTAATGTATCTGTATATAACCAGTCATTTTTTTTCAGTAATTAACCTGTATGTAACCAGTCATTGTTTTACAGCAATGTACCTGTATGTAACCAGTCATTGTTTTTCAGTAATGTACCTGTATGTAACCAGTCATTGTTTTACAGCAATGTACCTGTATGTAACCAGTCATTGTTTTACAGTAATGTACCTGTAAATAACTAGTCATTGTTTTTTAGTAATGTACCTTTATGTAACCAGTCATTGTTTTACAGCAATGTACCTGTAAGTAACCAGTCATTGTTTTTCAGTAATATACCTGTCAGTAACCAGTCATTGTTTTACAGTAATGTACCTGTATGTAACCAGTCATTGTTTTACAGTAATGTACCTGTAAGTAACCAGTCATTGTTTTTCAGTAATGCACCTGTATGTAACCAGTCATTGTTTTATAGTAATGTACCTGTAAGTAACCAGTCATTTTTTTACAGTAATGTACCTGTTTATAACCAGTCATTGTTTTACAGTAATGTACCTGTTTATAACCAGTCACTGTTTTTCAGTAATGTACCTGTAAGTAACCAGTCATTGTTTTTCAGTAATGTACCTGTATGTAACCAGTCATTGTTTTACAGTAATGTACCTGTAAGTAACCAGTCATTGTTTTACAGTAATGTACCTGTATGTAACCAGTCATTGTTTTACAGTAATGTACCTGTAAGTAACCAGTCATTGTTTTTCAGTATTGTACCTGTATGTAACGAGTCATTGTTTTTCAGTAATGTATCTGTAAGTAACCAGTCATTGTTTTACAGTAATGTACCTGTAAGTAACCAGTCATTGTTTTACAGTAATGTACCTGTAAGTAACCAGTCATTGTTTTTCAATAATGTACCTGTAAGTAACCAGTCATTGTTTTACAGTAATGTATCTGTATGTAACTAGTCATTTTTTTTCAGTAATAAACCTGTATGTAACCAGTCATTGTTTTTCTGTAATGTACCTGTATGTAACCAGTCATTGTTTTACAGTAATGTACATGTATGTAACCAGTCATTGTTTTTTTAGTAATGTACCTGTATGTAACCAGTCATTGTTTTACAGCAATGTTCCTGTATATAACCAGTCATTGTTTTTCAGAAATGTACCTATAAGTAACCAGTCATTGTTTTACAGTAATGTACCTGTTTATAACCAGTCATTGTTTTTCAGTAATGTACCTGTAAGTAACCAGTCATTGTTTTACAGAAATGTACCTGTAAGTAACCAGTCATTGTTTTACAGAAATGTACCTGTATGTAACCAGTCACTGTTTTTTAGTAATGTACCTGTAAGTAACCAGTCATTGTTTTACAGTAATGTACCTGTAAGTAACCAGTCATTGTTTTTAGTAATGTACCTGTATGTAACCAGTCATTGTTTTTTAGTAATGTACCTGTAAGTAACCAGTCATTGTGTTTTAGTAATGTACCTGTATGTAACCAGTCATTGTTTTACAGCAATGTACCTGTATGTAACCAGTCATTGTTTTACAGCAATGTACCTGTATGTAACCAGTCATTGTTTTTCAGTGATGTACCTGTAAGTAAACAGTCATTGTTTTACAGTAATGTACCTGTAAGTAACCAATCATTGTTTTTTAGTAATGAACCTGTATGTAACCAGTCATTGTTTTTCAGTAATGTACCTGTTTATAACCAGTCACTGTTTTGCAGTAATGTACCTGTATGTAACCAGTCATTGTTTTTCAGTGATGTACCTGTAAGTAAACAGTCATTGTTTTACAGTAATGTACCTGTAAGTAACCAATCATTGTTTTTTAGTAATGAACCTGTATGTAACCAGTCATTGTTTTTCAGTAATGTACCTGTTTATAACCAGTCACTGTTTTGCAGTAATGTATCTGTATATAACCAGTCATTTTTTTCAGTAATAAACCTGTATGTAACCAGTCATTGTTTTTCAGTAATGTACCTGTATGTAACCAGTCATTGTTTTACAGCAATGTACCTGTATGTAACCAGTCATTGTTTTTTAGTAATGTACCTGTATGTAACCAGTCATTGTTTTACAGCAATGTACCTGTATGTAACCAGTCATTGTTTTACAGTAATGTACCTGTTAGTAACTAGTCATTGTTTTTTAGTAATGTAACTTTATGTAACCAGTCATTGTTTTACAGTAATGTACATGTACTTAACCAGTCATTGTTTTACAGCAATGTACCTGTATGTAACCAGTCATTGTTTTACAGTATTGTACCTGTTAGTAACTAGTCATTGTTTTTTTAGTAATGTACCTTTATGTAACCAGTCATTGTTTTACAGCAATGTACCTGTTTGTAACCAGTCATTGTTTTACAGCAATGTACCTGTATGTAACCAGTCATTGTTTTACAGCAATGTACCTGTATGTAACCAGTCATTGTTTTTTAGTAATGTACCCCTATGTAACCAGTCATTGTTTTTTAGTAATGTATCTGTCTGTAACCAGTCATTGTTTTACAGTAATGTACATGTATGTAATCAGTCATTGTTTTACAGTAATGTACATGTACTTAACCAGTCATTGTTTTACAGTAATGTACCTGTTTATAACCAGCCATTGTTTTACAGTAATGTACATGTATGTAACCAGTCATTGTTTTTCAGTAATGTATCTGTAAGTAACCAGTCACTGTTTTTCAGTAATGTATCTGTATGTAACCAGTCATTTTTTTTTTCAGTAATAAACCTGTATGTAACCAGTCATTGTTTTTCAGTAATGTACCTGTATGTAACCAGTCATTGTTTTACAGCAATGTACCTGTATGTAACCAGTCATTGTTTTTCAGTAATGCACCTGTATGTAACCAGTCATTGTGTTTTAGTAATGTACCTGTATGTAACCAGTCATTGTTTTACAGGAATGTACCTGTATGTAACCAGTCATTGTTTTACAGCAATGTACCTGTATGTAACCAGTCATTGTTTTTCAGTGATGTACCTGTTAGTGAACAGTCATTGTTTTACAGTAATGTACCTGTAAGTAACCAATCATTGTTTTTTAGTAATGAACCTGTATGTAACCAGTCATTGTTTTTCAGTAATGTACCTGTTTATAACCAGTCACTGTTTTGCAGTAATGTACCTGTATGTAACCAGCCATTGTTTTTCAGTGATGTACCTGTCAGTGAACAGTCATTGTTTTACAGTAATGTACCTGTAAGTAACCAATCATTGTTTTTTAGTAATGAACCTGTATGTAACCAGTCATTGTTTTTCAGTAATGTACCTGTTTATAACCAGTCACTGTTTTGCAGTAATGTATCTGTATATAACCAGTCATTTTTTTTTCAGTAATTAACCTGTATGTAACCAGTCATTGTTTTTCAGTAATGTACCTGTATGTAACCAGTCATTGTTTTACAGCAATGTACCTGTATGTAACCAGTCATTGTTTTTCAGTAATGTACCTGTATGTAACCAGTCATTGTTTTACAGCAATGTACCTGTATGTAACCAGTCATTGTTTTACAGTAATGTACCTGTAAATAACTAGTCATTGTTTTTTAGTAATGTACCTTTATGTAACCAGTCATTGTTTTACAGCAATGTACCTGTATGTAACCAGTCATTGTTTTACAGCAATGTACCTGTATGTAACCAGCCATTGTTTTACAGCAATGTACCTGTATGTAACCAGTCATTGTTTTTTAGTAATGTACCCCTATGTAACCAGTCATTGTTTTTTAGTAATGTATCTGTAACCAGTCATTGTTTTACAGTAATGTACATGTATGTAATCAGTCATTGTTTTACAGTAATGTACATGTACTTAACCAGTCATTGTTTTACAGTAATGTACCTGTTTATAACCAGCCATTGTTTTACAGTAATGTACATGTATGTAACCAGTCATTGTTTTTCAGTAATGTATCTGTAAGTAACCAGTCACTGTTTTTCAGTAATGTATCTGTATGTAACCAGTCATTTTTTTTTTCAGTAATAAACCTGTATGTAACCAGTCATTGTTTTTCAGTAATGTACCTGTATGTAACCAGTCATTGTTTTACAGCAATGTACCTGTATGTAACCAGTCATTGTTTTTCAGTAATGTATCTGTATGTCACCAGTCACTGTTTTTCAGTAATGTATCTGTAGGTAACCAGTCATTGTTTTACAGTAATGTATCTGTCTGTAACCAGTCATTGTTTTACAGTAATGTACCTGTATGTAATCAGTCATTGTTTTTTAGTAATGTACCTGTATGTAACCAGTCATTTTTTACAGTAATGTACCTGTATGTAACCAGTCATTGTCTTACAGTAATGTACCTGTATGTAACCAGTCATTGTTTTACAGTAATGTATCTGTATGTCACCAGTCACTGTATTTCAGTAATGTACCTGTATGTAACCAGTCACTGTTTTACAGTAATGTACCTGTATGTAACCAGTGATTGTTTTTCAATAATATACCTGTAATTAACCAGTCATTGTTTTACAGTAATGTACCTGTATGTAACCAGTCATTGTTTTACAGCAATGTACCTGTATGTAACCAGTCATTGTTTTTCAGTAATGTACCTGTATGTAACCAGTCATTGTTTTACAGCAATGTACCTGTATGTAACCAGTCATTGTTTTACAGTAATGTACCTGTAAATAACTAGTCATTGTTTTTTAGTAATGTACCTTTATGTAACCAGTCATTGTTTTACAGCAATGTACCTGTAAGTAACCAGTCATTGTTTTTCAGTAATATACCTGTCAGTAACCAGTCATTGTTTTACAGTAATGTACCTGTATGTAACCAGTCATTGTTTTACAGTAATGTACCTGTAAGTAACCAGTCATTGTTTTTCAGTAATGCACCTGTATGTAACCAGTCATTGTTTTACAGTAATGTACCTGTAAGTAACCAGTCATTGTTTTACAGTAATGTACCTGTTTATAACCAGTCATTGTTTTACAGTAATGTACCTGTTTATAACCAGTCACTGTTTTTCAGTAATGTACCTGTAAGTAACCAGTCATTGTTTTTCAGTAATGTACCTGTATGTAACCAGTCATTGTTTTACAGTAATGTACCTGTAAGTAACCAGTCATTGTTTTACAGTAATGTACCTGTATGTAACCAGTCATTGTTTTACAGTAATGTACCTGTAAGTAACCAGTCATTGTTTTTCAGTATTGTACCTGTATGTAACGAGTCATTGTTTTTCAGTAATGTATCTGTAAGTAACCAGTCATTGTTTTACAGTAATGTACCTGTAAGTAACCAGTCATTGTTTTACAGTAATGTACCTGTAAGTAACCAGTCATTGTTTTTCAATAATGTACCTGTAAGTAACCAGTCATTGTTTTACAGTAATGTATCTGTATGTAACTAGTCATTTTTTTTTCAGTAATAAACCTGTATGTAACCAGTCATTGTTTTTCTGTAATGTACCTGTATGTAACCAGTCATTGTTTTACAGTAATGTACATGTATGTAACCAGTCATTGTTTTTTAGTAATGTACCTGTATGTAACCAGTCATTGTTTTACAGCAATGTTCCTGTATATAACCAGTCATTGTTTTTCAGAAATGTACCTATAAGTAACCAGTCATTGTTTTACAGTAATGTACCTGTTTATAACCAGTCATTGTTTTTCAGTAATGTACCTGTAAGTAACCAGTCATTGTTTTACAGAAATGTACCTGTAAGTAACCAGTCATTGTTTTACAGAAATGTACCTGTATGTAACCAGTCACTGTTTTTTAGTAATGTACCTGTAAGTAACCAGTCATTGTTTTACAGTAATGTACCTGTAAGTAACCAGTCATTGTTTTTAGTAATGTACCTGTATGTAACCAGTCATTGTTTTTTAGTAATGTACCTGTAAGTAACCAGTCATTGTGTTTTAGTAATGTACCTGTATGTAACCAGTCATTGTTTTACAGCAATGTACCTGTATGTAACCAGTCATTGTTTTACAGCAATGTACCTGTATGTAACCAGTCATTGTTTTTCAGTGATGTACCTGTAAGTAAACAGTCATTGTTTTACAGTAATGTACCTGTAAGTAACCAATCATTGTTTTTTAGTAATGAACCTGTATGTAACCAGTCATTGTTTTTCAGTAATGTACCTGTTTATAACCAGTCACTGTTTTGCAGTAATGTACCTGTATGTAACCAGTCATTGTTTTTCAGTGATGTACCTGTAAGTAAACAGTCATTGTTTTACAGTAATGTACCTGTAAGTAACCAATCATTGTTTTTTAGTAATGAACCTGTATGTAACCAGTCATTGTTTTTCAGTAATGTACCTGTTTATAACCAGTCACTGTTTTGCAGTAATGTATCTGTATATAACCAGTCATTTTTTTCAGTAATAAACCTGTATGTAACCAGTCATTGTTTTTCAGTAATGTACCTGTATGTAACCAGTCATTGTTTTACAGCAATGTACCTGTATGTAACCAGTCATTGTTTTTTAGTAATGTACCTGTATGTAACCAGTCATTGTTTTACAGCAATGTACCTGTATGTAACCAGTCATTGTTTTACAGTAATGTACCTGTTAGTAACTAGTCATTGTTTTTTAGTAATGTAACTTTATGTAACCAGTCATTGTTTTACAGTAATGTACATGTATGTAATCAGTCATTGTTTTACAGTAATGTACATGTACTTAACCAGTCATTGTTTTACAGCAATGTACCTGTATGTAACCAGTCATTGTTTTACAGTATTGTACCTGTTAGTAACTAGTCATTGTTTTTTAGTAATGTACCTTTATGTAACCAGTCATTGTTTTACAGCAATGTACCTGTTTGTAACCAGTCATTGTTTTACAGCAATGTACCTGTATGTAACCAGTCATTGTTTTACAGCAATGTACCTGTATGTAACCAGTCATTGTTTTTTAGTAATGTACCCCTATGTAACCAGTCATTGTTTTTTAGTAATGTATCTGTCTGTAACCAGTCATTGTTTTACAGTAATGTACATGTATGTAATCAGTCATTGTTTTACAGTAATGTACATGTACTTAACCAGTCATTGTTTTACAGTAATGTACCTGTTTATAACCAGCCATTGTTTTACAGTAATGTACATGTATGTAACCAGTCATTGTTTTTCAGTAATGTATCTGTAAGTAACCAGTCACTGTTTTTCAGTAATGTATCTGTATGTAACCAGTCATTTTTTTTTTTCAGTAATAAACCTGTATGTAACCAGTCATTGTTTTTCAGTAATGTACCTGTATGTAACCAGTCATTGTTTTACAGCAATGTACCTGTATGTAACCAGTCATTGTTTTTCAGTAATGCACCTGTATGTAACCAGTCATTGTGTTTTAGTAATGTACCTGTATGTAACCAGTCATTGTTTTACAGGAATGTACCTGTATGTAACCAGTCATTGTTTTACAGCAATGTACCTGTATGTAACCAGTCATTGTTTTTCAGTGATGTACCTGTTAGTGAACAGTCATTGTTTTACAGTAATGTACCTGTAAGTAACCAATCATTGTTTTTTAGTAATGAACCTGTATGTAACCAGTCATTGTTTTTCAGTAATGTACCTGTTTATAACCAGTCACTGTTTGCAGTAATGTACCTGTATGTAACAGCCATTGTTTTTTCAGTGATGTACCTGTCAGTGAACAGTCATTGTTTTTACAGTAATGTACCTGTAAGTAACCAATCATTGTTTTTTAGTAATGAACCTGTATGTAACCAGTCATTGTTTTTCAGTAATGTACCTGTTTATAACCAGTCACTGTTTTGCAGTAATGTATCTGTATATAACCAGTCATTTTTTTTCAGTAATTAACCTGTATGTAACCAGTCATTGTTTTTCAGTAATGTACCTGTATGTAACCAGTCATTGTTTTTACAGCAATGTACCTGTATGTAACCAGTCATTGTTTTTCAGTAATGTACCTGTATGTAACCAGTCATTGTTTTACAGCAATGTACCTGTATGTAACCAGTCATTGTTTTACAGTAATGTACCTGTAAATAACTAGTCATTGTTTTTTAGTAATGTACCTTTATGTACCAGTCATTGTTTTACAGCAATGTACCTGTATGTAACCAGTCATTGTTTTACAGCAATGTACCTGTATGTAACCAGCCATTGTTTTACAGCAATGTACCTGTATGTAACCAGTCATTGTTTTTTAGTAATGTACCCCTATGTAACCAGTCATTGTTTTTTAGTAATGTATCTGTAACCAGTCATTGTTTTACAGTAATGTACATGTATGTAATCAGTCATTGTTTTACAGTAATGTACATGTACTTAACCAGTCATTGTTTTACAGTAATGTACCTGTTTATAACCAGCCATTGTTTTACAGTAATGTACATGTATGTAACCAGTCATTGTTTTTCAGTAATGTATCTGTAAGTAACCAGTCACTGTTTTTCAGTAATGTATCTGTATGTAACCAGTCATTTTTTTTTTCAGTAATAAACCTGTATGTAACCAGTCATTGTTTTTCAGTAATGTACCTGTATGTAACCAGTCATTGTTTTACAGCAATGTACCTGTATGTAACCAGTCATTGTTTTTCAGTAATGTATCTGTATGTCACCAGTCACTGTTTTTCAGTAATGTATCTGTAGGTAACCAGTCATTGTTTTACAGTAATGTATCTGTCTGTAACCAGTCATTGTTTTACAGTAATGTACCTGTATGTAATCAGTCATGTTTTTTAGTAATGTACCTGTATGTAACCAGTCATTTTTTACAGTAATGTACCTGTATGTAACCAGTCATTGTCTTACAAGTAATGTACCTGTATTGTAACCAGTCATTGTTTTACAGTAATGTATCTGTATGTCACCAGTCACTGTATTTCAGTAATGTACCTGTATGTAACCAGTCCACTGTTTTACAGTAATGTACCTGTATGTAACCAGTGATGTTTTTCAATAATATACCTGTAATTAACCAGTCATTGTTTACAGTAATGTACCTGTATGTAACCAGTCATTGTTTACAGCAATGTACCTGAGTAACCAGTCATTGTTTTTCAGTAATGTACCTGTATGTAACCAGTCATTGTTTTACAGCAATGTATCCTGTATGTAACCAGTCCTTGTTTTTACAGTAATGTACCTGTAAATAACTAGTCATATTGTTTTTAGTAATGTTACCTTTATCTTTTACCATGTACCTTAGTACCACCAGTCATTGTTTTACAGAATGATACCTGTCAGTAACCAGGTCATTGTTTTACAGTATTACCTGTCATGTAACCAGTCATGTTTTACAGTAATGTACCTGTAAGTAACCATTGTTTTTCAGTAATGCACCTGTATGTAACCAGTCATTGTTTTACAGTAATGTACCTGTAAGTAACCAGTCATTGTTTTACAGTAATGTACCTGTTATAACCAGTCATTGTTTTACAGTAATGTACCTGTTTAACCAGTCACTGTTTTTCAGTAATGTACCTGTAAGTAACCAGTCATTGTTTTTCAGTAATGTACCTGTATGTAACCAGTCATTGTTTTACAGTAATGTACCTGTAAGTAACCAGTCATTGTTTTACAGTAAGTACCTGTATGTAACCAGTCATTGTTTTACAGTAATGTACCTGTAAGTAACCAGTCATTGTTTTTCAGTATTGTACCTGTATGTAACGAGTCATTGTTTTTCAGTAATGTATCTGTAAGTAACCAGTCATTGTTTTACAGTAATGTACCTGTAGTAACCAGTCATTGTTTTACAGTAATGTACCTGTAAGTAACCATCATTGTTTTTCAATAATGTACCTGTAAGTAACCAGTCATTGTTTTACAGTAATGTATCTGTATGTAACTAGTCATTTTTTTTTTCAGTAATAAACCTGTATGTAACCAGTCATTGTTTTTCTGTAATGTACCTGTATGTAACCAGTCATTGTTTACAGTAAGTACATGTTATGTAACCAGTCATGTTTTTTAGTAATGTACCTGTATGTAACCAGTCATTGTTTTACAGCAATGTACCTGTATATAACCAGTCATTGTTTTTCAGAAATGTACCTATAAGTAACCAGTCATTGTTTTACAGTAATGTACCTGTTTATAACCAGTCATTGTTTTTCAGTAATGTACCTGTAAGTAACCGTCATTGTTTTACAGAAATGTACCTGTAGTAACCAGTCATGTTTTACAGAAATGTACCTGTATGTAACCAGTCATGTTTTTTAGTAATGTACCTGTAAGTAACCAGTCATTGTTTTACAGTAATGTACCTGTAAGTAACCGTCATTGTTTTTTAGTAATGTACCTGTATGTAACCAGTCATTGTTTTTAGTAATGTACCTGTAAGTAACCAGTCATTGTGTTTTAGTAATGTACCTGTATGTAACCAGTCATTGTTTACAGCAATGTACCTGTATGAACCAGTCATTGTTTTACAGCAATGTACCTGTATGTAACCAGTCATTGTTTTTCAGTAGTACCTGTAAGTAAACAGTCATTGTTTTACAGTAATGTACCTGTAAGTAACCAATCATTGTTTTTTAGTAATGAACCTGTATGTAACCAGTCATTGTTTTCAGTAATGTACCTGTTTATAACCAGTCACTGTTTTGCAGTAATGTACCTGTAATGTAACCAGTCATTGTTTTTCAGTGAATGTACCTGTAGTAACAGTCATTGTTTTACAGTAATGTACCTGTAAGTAACCAATCATTGTTTTTTAGTAATGACCTGTATGTAACCAGTCATTTGTTTTCAGTAATGTACCTGTTTATAACCAGTCACTGTTTTGCAGTAATGTATCTGTATATAACCAGTCATTTTTTCAGTAATACCTTATGTAACCAGTCATTGTTTTTTCAGTAATGTACCTGTATGTAACCAGTCATTGTTTTACAGCAATGTACCTGTATGTAACCAGTCATTGTTTTTCAGTAATGTACCTGGATGTACCAGTCATTGTTTTACAGCAATGTACCTGTATGTAACCAGTCATTGTTTTACAGTAATGTACCTGTGTAACTAGTCATTGTTTTTTTAGTAATGTACCTGTAGTAACCAGTCATGTTTTACAGCAATGTACCTGTTGTAACCAGTCATGTTTTACAGTATGTACCTGTACTGTAACCAGTCATTTTTTACAGCAATGTACCTGTATGTAACCAGTCATTGTTTTAGTAATGTACCTGTGTAACAGTCATTGTTTTTAGTAATGTACCTGTTATGTAACCAGTCATTGTTTTACAGAATGTAATTTTTGTAATCCCAGTCATTGTTTTACAGCAA